>PNEQ01127585.1:0-37193 GCA_003012365.1 Medauroidea extradentata | reverse complement strand
TGTATTGTAGGGAGCTGAGGAGAAGGCAAGGTAGAACGGCAGGGTGGTGGTGGGGGCCACATAGCGCCCTGCTTGTCCCCACTACAGCCGCATACCTGAGCCTTGCCTTCTCCTCAGCTCCGCACTATAGGCCTACTTTCCATAACCTTTAAGAGGGTGTGGTACATAATTCAAGGTTTCTTAAAGACAATTTGCTAAAATTAAACAAAAGCAATCCTAGACAATAGTTTTAGCCAACGTTTTAAACAGAATTGTTTCCAGTGTTACAAACTTCTGAGGCACAATCTCTGACGCCGGAACCTCGTGCATTTAACTGCTGCGCAAGAGATCACGCGTAATGAATTAGTAATTTTGGAGAAACATGTACTCATAAAGTTGTCAAATATCATTACCTGGGATTGTCATTGAGTATTTTATCAATATTGGCTTCGAAAAAAGCGTAGAAATCAATTGATGTTTTCAGCGTTTATTTATCTAGCACGCACTCTTAAGATGTACTAACCGGACGTCCGGACATATGAGAAACTCGGATAGAAACGTGCACTGAACATTGCTATACGTTACACGAACAAAGTTAGACGACGACCGCTTATTAAAGTCCCACAATAAAAACTGATCGGCGGTAATTTTGCAATCTAGTTCAGTCCTTGGCTCGCTGTGGCGATATGGCACTTTGTGCGCGCTTCAAGGTCACCCATCTCTAACTACTTGTTCACATGACTGAAGGAAACCTACTCTACTCCGGCTCGTGAGTTTTTGTAAACGGTAAACGACGACCGGGATTAGTTGTAAAACACCAATAGGAGTATTTTCGCGGTTGAATTGGTCTAGACTGTTACAGGACCAGAGCATTTTCGCGACTCCGGTAGCAGCAGTGTTTGCAAACGCACAAGAAATAGTTTACTGCGGTTTACAGTTTTTGGCTGAGTAGTGAGGAAGGTTCCAAGGTTCGTTTACAGCGAAAGGCTGTTGTTCGGTAATTTCCGTTTGTGTGGAATGCAAAGGCAGACCTGGATTTGTAATTTAGCGCGTATATGTAAAGTAATTCACGCTGTAGTGCGCTATTTTCAGATTAGCATACGAGAAGATAATTTAATGAGAAATTTTGAAATTGGTGCTCAACTCGGGCAATTTCGGTAACAACCAACTTCGCATGTTCCACTGCAAACACTTGTAACCAGCGTATTGCGGATTTAACCGCGAAAGCACGCCTAATGTTAGCAACAATGCGCAGCGCGGCTAGGCTAGGCTATGTCGGTGCCTGCTACTATCAGCGTCACGGCGCGGTGATACGCGGCGGTGTTATCGCCTCCGCCAGCCGGCGACAGTGTTGCTGCAATGCACGTGGTTGGTCGTGGTTTCCGCAGTTAGTTCAGTCAGTCGCCGCTCGGCAGTCGGTTCGCGCGTTCGCGTTCGTCTAGACGACCGGCGTAACCGTCAGTTGCGGAACAACATGCTCACAGCGGGGGCTCGGATATAGGCAAGTACACGTCTTTCACTATATTTACATAGGTGATTCATAGGACTATGCATATTTCGCGAAATCAACGACCAACATGCTAGAATCCATTATCCTCTGTATTCCGAAGCCCTGCCATTTGACCGTTACCTTGTACTCATTCAAACAGCAGACAATGAACGAATAAACGGGGCTTGAGTATGCATAGGAAATTGGATTCCAGCATGCAGGTAATTGAACTCGCAAACTTTTCCTAGCCCTAGTGATTCACAATAAAGTGACCACTTTTGGAAACCATCTTGTCAAAAACAATAATGAAAAAAAAAAAAAAAAAAAAAAAATATCCTAGCCTGCCATGACCTCAGATGGTAACTCTTTACAATCTATGGATGTTTCCGAATTCATAGGATTAATCCTCGGATCTCTGAATCCTCGCGGCAAGGGTGCATTTGTGTATAAACATACCTTCCGAATTCCCAATTCAAACAAATGACTATCGCAAGGGCTTAAGGATGCATGCCACGCATCCTTGAGCCAAGGATGCGTGGAAGGGTGCATCTTGGATCCTCGGTAGAATTCGGACACGAATAAAAAATGGCCGCATCGTTCACGATGCACTTTTCAAGGATGCGAAGGTGCAAAGGATCCTTCAAGCCACTATTCGGAAACAGCCTATACTGTTTGATAGTTATTTAGGCGGTTGCTTTGTACTAAAATGTGGGAGGAAGCGATAAACTGTTTTCTCACAGAAAAGAACTGAAGGTTTCAAAAGTGTTCACATTATGCCTAGAGAAACTGGAAAATCGCGAAAATGTTTAAGATAGTCTCCAATAAACTGTAGTATATTAACCGTGACTTTTCTGGCAAATCACGCACGTTGTGTGTCCAAGCTGTACAGTTCTAACTGGGTTTGTTGAAGAGAGAAACAATGCTTCAAATAAACCACAACCAATGTCGATACGAAACATTCAGTGTTATATACAGCATGTTGGAACCTAGCAAATAGTCAACTGTTCCCTCGATTTTCCAGTGTGTCTACTCTATACCACATTAAAGATACGTTTGTCAACGAGGGCAACTGCTATAAACCTAGATTCACAACTGAACTTAGCGTGCATACGTGTAAAAGTAGAAACATTTGAGTGACCATGAAAGTGGCGGAGTTGTTCAACTTTGTACTCATTACGTACGTACGTTAACAAGTGGCTGTGAATTCCAGATTTTAGCAGTCGTAAGGACGTAAACATTAATTACATTTTAATAAAGTTTTTTTAAATACTTCTTCTTTTCGTCGTAAATAATTTCATTTGTTTCGTTCGAAAACTATTAATGTGCCATGATTTATTACTGCCTAAATTTTTCACTTACAAGAGTAGTAACTGTTGTCACACCTAGATTCTATGCAGGGGTGTCATTTTAGATTTTTCTAGGGGAGAAGGGGGGGCAAGATTTTGTTTTTCGGCGACAGTGACCTTCTTGCATCTTTTTTATTAATTAAGCATGTATAAATTAGATACATACTTTAATAATAAAACATCAGTTTTGCGTGTTTAAGTTAGCATTATTTAAATTTAAAAATAAAAAATATATTCATACAATGAAAATTCTAAATCCGAGGGGGTTGCCCCCTCCCCCCGTGGCCACAAATGACGCCCCTGATTTCTATGGTGTTCTGAAACAAATCGCAAAAGCTTACGTACGTAAGTGTTGTTGTGGATACAGCTTAATTGTCATAAGGGGTTTATGATCTCTACTCGTCATAAACTGACTAACCGGTGGTTATTGAGCGAAAATCGTTATGTTAAGGTTAATTATACTACAGGTTAGAACGAAAATGTGTTTTCTCATGGGAGAGTTTGGCAAAGGGACGAATTCTGCCGCAAGTTTCGCTGCTATCGCCTATGAGTCTAATAATATACAAAACCGTAGTAAAATTAAATTTAACTAGGCTTGACAAAGACATGAGTCATTTAATTTAATTTTAAACTGAGAAACATACCAATTTTGATTTTAAAATTATCAACTTCATGTAACTTGAAATCTACAGGTAACATTTTTTTCCGCAGACGTTATTTTGTCATGTTGTCCTTTAAAACTGTCTGTACAAGTTAAATGACGGAACTGAAGAGGAAGGGTTGGGGACACAGACTACTATACAGGCCTGCAGCAAGGTTTCAGGTGGTCCTAGGGCAGAAAATTATTTTAAATTATTTGCCGACTACTTTTCTATATTGTAAACGTAATTAATGCACATTCTGCAGAAAAAAAACACTGTAAAGTATATTACAGATTATTACAGAAATATAAACATAGTAGTATTGTTAACACAGGCGTATTTTACAGCTGGAACATTAAACAGGCTAATCTTTTTTTTTCCTCAGAGTTTAGGTCAAAGGGCCAGGGTCCCATTTATACTGGGGCCCGGGGGCACTCTGCTCCTTTTGACCCTCCCCCCTGCTACGGCCCTAGCGCTATTTCCACATTTTGATCATGGAAATTTCTCTACTCATCCATTTTCGAAAACCGCCCGCTTTGTTCTGTAAGACGTAATTTTACTCTTCCCCTTGCGACGTGGCTACATTATTGATAACATCGTCGCTAAAAATAATGTAGGTGTTAGATTATAATATAGCATAACTGAATGAGTATTTGATCAGAACAGAAGATTCAGACAGCAACTTCTTAATTTTTATTTAATTGTTAATTTATTTTGCATTTTTTCCCCCTTGTACTGTCGAGTTAGTGTCGTTACTGTGCTGCATTAAATTGTCATCTTCGAAGAAAGATTTAAGACGGTTCGTTTGATTAGTTTTTCTTCTTCTTTATTGGCATTATTAGTTACGACCCTATCGAGCAAGAAATACAATTTTCAAATTATATTAAGCTTGAAAGATAAACCATGTTCAGGTTTTTACGTACGGTAACAATTTCGTAAGTGTGGCTAAACGTTAAGATATAAATTTGCATCTTCTTCATTCGTACGTCTATTTAATGAAGATTGCCTGCGCATATTTAAAGTGAAAGAAAGTGCTGCTCAGTTATATTTATTGGGGAAAAAAATCACGTTGTCGTCCTGGACATGACTTATGCATGGAATGTTCTGGTACGTACTGAACGTTTTGGGAGTGTCCAAATTTTACATTTGTATAATGCGACCAACGTAGAGGATTATGTTTCCTACAACCAGACTAATCCCTTTGAAACTCATCGACGAAGTTATATTGCAATTCTTGTCGGGCAATTATTTAACTGCTTACTTCCAAAATCGTACAGTAGATGACTTTTAAATTTATCACTTATTCCAACAGAGGATAACGGTTAGGAAAATCCGTGAACTTGAATAAGCTATAAATTTCAGCTACGAATGTTATAAATTATTATCGTTATAATGTTTACTAGTGTGTGTGTATACACTCACATGCACGCACAGAATGTCCAGAAATAACTGCATAATAATATACCACCCGAATTCTGGGTTAAATTGGAGACTAAAACCTAAGTGTCATAATGCTGTACATTTTACACAATGTGGCAACACTGCACGGTGAAAGTCCACTCGTGCACTCCACGTCTAGGTAAAATTGTATGTATGTTGCTTCAAGTAAATGTAAAATCATGTTTGGAATGCTCGGGATTTTAACCTGCACACATAATATGCAGGTCAGAACTGTAGTAGTAAGATAAGATACCTGTGGAGCTAAAGAGGGGACTAACTACAGTGCTATGTTGCCACAGTGCACCAGTCAAATTTCATCGAACAACATTTTGCCTATAACATTTTGGTCTCCAATTTAGCTCAGGATTCGCGTGGTTTATTATGAAGTTGTTTTTGGACATCTATCTATATATCTATGTATATATATATTTTTTTTTTTCTAATATATAAAATTCTCGTGTCACAGTGTTTGTTTCCATACTCCTCCAAAACGGCTTAGCCGATTTCAATGAAATTTTGTATATACATTGCGAATAGGTTTTTTTTCTTCTATTTTTTATACTCCTAAGTGCTATTGTTAAGTAAATATTTTTAATTTAATAATTTTAGAACCCGGTTGATAACTGTGTGACAATTGATCAGTTATCCCCACGAGCTGATACCAGTCTATCCCCACCAGGTGTCGCTGCTCTATTATTATTATTATTATTATTATTATTATTATTATTATTATTATTATATTTATTAATTTCTTTATTATTAGACCTCTTCCACTTATATACCACATCCTTACACACTTACAATAAGTTATTTATGTGACAAAACAACGTTTGTCGGGGCAACTAGTGTGTATATACACACATACACACTAACACACACACAATTGCATTGGTATATGTATTGTGCTCATGAATTTCTTCTTGTTTTGTGTAGTATGTTTTACAAATTTTCAAGACATTAATTGCATAATTATTATTAATCTGTGGTGTATTACATTGAATTCTGGCGCTGGAATGATACGCTGATAATTATGTTTGAAATAATTCTCTGCAGTTGGCAGTTAAGTGTAATCCACGCTAGCTTATTTCCGCTACTGTCAACGCTCCTACAGAAAATGTTATTGCTTATGGACGAATTAAGCAAAGATAAATTTCCTCCACTAGTTGTGCTGGATTAGGTTAGAAGTTAAACAGAAATTTAAAAAATAAATAAATAACCACTGTTCATTATTTTTTTTGATCCAGAAATACGAACTTATTTTGATTCCTTGCGAAAATTGTCCCTTGTCAAAATAATAACACAGGGGCGTCATTTCTGGTTTTTCTAGGGGGGGGGGGCAAGATTTTGTTTTCCGGCGACAGTGACCTTGTTGCATCTTTTTTATTAATTAAGCATGTATAAATTAGATACTTTAATAATAAAACTTCAGTTTTATGAGCTTAAGTTAGCATTATTTAAATTTAAAAATACAAAAAATATATTTATACACATAAGATTGTGAGTTTAGAACATTGAGTAGCAAGTTGCAACTGTGGTGTTGCTCCCTCGTGGGTTGGTACTACTGGCGGCAGAGCGGCGCGGGAGTGTGATGGGCCAGGTGACTACACACTTGTGACAGCTGCAGCTGTGGCACACCTGTCCCTATACATAGTCCCAGCAGCACGTAGCTGACTGACTCATGTATGTGAGCACAGAACATACAACGTCAGAGCTGCAACTCAACGTTCAAAACTGAGAACCGTGTTCTGATAGATTTTACCCGTTGCAAAGGCAGTGCTACAATCACCGTTAGACGTCCCTGTAAGAAAATAACTGCAGTTTTTTTTCCTTATGATTGCGTAGAATTCTGCTCACAATATACTGATAGAAACGAGCAGTAATATACAGGTTGTTCAAAAACTCACTCGAAATATCTCGGGAGATAAATTCTTGAGGAGAAAGGTCACGATTTTATGGCAAAAAGATTTTTGAACTATTTGGTTTCAATGCTTTATGTGAATATCTGCAACTCTGCTCCGCGGTCTGGGATTTGATGTTTTAACACTACTTGTATTGGGTTTTTACTGGCAAGTCACGCATATTTAGTCTAGAGAAGATGATTTATCGCGGGAAAACTTGACTGCTGGGTTTCAACGTACGTTCAGCTTACCAGAAGATTACTGGGGTTCGCTTATACGTGGAGTTGTTACCTCATTTGACTGAACCATTAAGAATCCCGCTGTTGTAATATTTGATGCCTGTCATTGGTCTGCAGACAGCTACGTCTTGTCAGGTGTACATCACCCAGTTATACACCTTACAAGAAACTACAGTGTTTTCAAGGGTATGCTGGCACGAAACATTTTTGCGATATACCATTCTTAGAGAAGGCGATTTATCGCGGGAAAAGTTGACTGTTTGCTAGGCTTCAATGTAACGTATTAAATTCTGACGCTTTTATTTCATTCCTGGCGAGTCCCTATTTGACTGGGCCAATGATAACCCTGGTGAACTACTACTGAACGTCTGTGACTCGTCTGTAAACAACTAGACTGTGCTACATAACCGACGGCCAACAATACATGACGCAGGATGCTACACTGATTTGCAGAATACGCTGGCAGAAAACATTCTCGCGATTTTCCACCATAACTAACCACCCTCTTTAATTATGTCACAACAACCTTATTCTTACCGGTGCTGTCAAATGAGAGACCTGTAAGAACAAAGACACTCTGCTAGTAACCATGAAGCAGAGTTGCGGTTGAGCACATAAGGCTTGGGAACAAAATGGCGCAAAACCTTTTCGCGACAAAATCGTGGCTCTCCTTGTAGCGGTAATAATTTTTTTTTGCAAGATATCGAAAACGTCGTTGAATAAAAACCACAAATTTTGTAAATAATGTTTAATGATATTCGAGATTTACACCGTACTAAAAAAGAAAAGTGTTTCAACTGCCCGTCTCTATAAAAGTCATACGGCTGGCGACAACGCCATTGATTCTTTGTGTTCTGTAGGTGCTGGCTTCTTGAACCGGGAGGAATTTTTTTTTTATTCAGGTTACTTTTGGCTTTTGGGTGCAAGCCGCGTCAAGGTTGAAAGATGACGTCCAATAACCAAGAAGAGTTGGACAATGTCAGTGACCGAGCGAGGTGGCGCGACGATAACACGTTCGACTCGCATTCTGGAGGACCCGGGTTCGATCCTCGGCTCCGGCCATCCTGATAACGGTTTTCCACGGTTTTCCGAAATTGCTCAGGCGAATGCTCGGATAGTTGCTTAACATAGGTCATGACCGACTCCTCTCCCATCTCCTGTCGTTGTGCTAAGTTGCTTGTCACCGTCTCTTATGACTTCGCTGTCAACGATACGTATATACCAATTACCAGAGCCACGATTTTATGGCGAAAAGTTTTTTGCAACATTTGGTTTCGATGCGTCATGTGCACACGTGCAGCTCTGCTACATCGTCTGTGGTTGGATGATTTTACTCTCACTGGCCTTGGCAAATCATAGACGTACAGACTCACAATAATCTTATTCTGATTGGTGCAGTCAAATGAGAAACGTGTCTGAACAAAGACACGCTGCCAATAACCTCGAAACAGAACTGCCGATGTGCACGAGATACACTGAAACAAAGTGTGGCAAAAATCTTTTCGCGACAAAATCGTGGCCCTACCAATTACCCTTTACCGTACCTTTCAATGGCAGTGAAAGCCTGCGAATTGTATTTATTTTTCAGGGGTTTAGAGGACGACGACCCTATCAAATACCCGTATCACACGACTGCGAAAAGTTGTTTGTAATGTGTGCAGACCCGGTTATTGCGCGGATTCATCACGCAGCTGTCTGGACTCAGCAATCCTGTATACACTTTGTATATAAACCCGCCTGTCTTCTGTCCTCACCTCCCAGCACGAGGTAGGGGCCGAGAGGTCAGACCTCTCGCCTCCCACCAAGGCGATCCAGGTTCGATTCCCGGCGGGGTCGGTTCCCGGATTTTCGCATGTGGGAATCGTGCCGGACTATGCCGCTGGTCGGCGGGTTTTCTCGGGGATCCCCCGTTTCCCCAGCCCCTTCGTTCCGGCGTTGCTCCATACCCACATCATGTCACCCATCATCCGCGCTAAAGACCTCGATGTTGAACGCTGACCAAAATATCTCACTCACTCCGAGCACGAGATGTTTGACTGACGCAGTCACTTAGTCGAAGACCCGCGTGAAAATGACCTTAACTGCGCCGACAATGTCCTAATTGTTAGAGATGATGATTAGGGCCCGGTAGTTTTCGCGAAAAGATTTTTCCAGCACTTCTGCTTTGTGGTCAGTGATTGGATGCCTTAACATACAACGTCTGGAGGTTAAGGGTGCTCGGTACGGTATGCTTAACAGCGAGAAACATGTGTACTGTTATTGAACATTATTGAGAGAACGAATGAAGTTAAAATATATCGTTTTCGGAAGTAGGTGTCGTAAAGTCGTATAACTGTCTAAGACATTTGATGTATATAAAAATCTTTTAAGTTTTTAAAGAAAAAATGTGGAAAACAATCATTTTTAAAAATGATTTAGTTAACTGTAGTTGAGTAATGCAGCATGAATAACGCATAAAACCATGTCTTAGACGTGTTCCTTACCATGCTGTATAGCATGTTGCAATCTGAACATTTCTGGAATAACTATTTTCTTGTAAAAACAGTAATTAAAACTAAATAATTTCAATTTTTTACCCGACGAAAACAGGACCTCTACTTGTGGAGATATGTTGCTTCTATCCCCAGTACCTTGAGTGAATGCGGAGCAGTTATGAGAGGACAAGAAGTGGCAACTATGTTACCAAAACTGACAGGGATTATCTGCAGCGCCCGATCTATCAGCTAGAGCCAGATTCTCACGAAAATGCCATGAGTCCTACGGTAAAGACGAGTGAGGAGTTATTTTATTCAGTTTTGTTTTTGTGTAGGTTACGATCCCGTAAAACGAAATTTCAGTGTTCTGTTACTTTTTTGAAAAAAAAGACGATATGAAAGCCTTCGATTTCGATTCCTGGGTTAACATATTCGTATTCTACAGAAAATACTGAATAAAATGATACCTCACTCGTCTTTACCGCATGATTGAAGCCATTTAATCACTCAGCTGATAGACTAACAAGCCTGTTCCCTTGTCTCAATTGGTTAATTACAAGCTTACGTTTAGAACGTTCTGCGTTTTGAGGAAACGTATATTGTAAATTGCGTACAAGTTATACAATACAAATAATAAAAACTGCTTGGTGTTGATCAATTTATTCTTCAATACACCAGTAAGAAAGTACTTTACTGTCTATCCCATGTAAGAAGTCCATATTTTGACAGCCGATGCTACCAATACTTTTGCCACGTGCTAGACACGTGGCAACCATTTAAAACAACAGGACGTAACCGTATGACCTGATGAAGAAGTAGTGGCAGCCCTGATCAACAAATCGGATAACTTCCATCGCCGACGATGAAAGTAGTGTGTATTATGTATGAAAAATAAGTCAGCATTTTGGAGGAAACGTAATATAATATAATATAACGGCTTCGTAGCCAGCATTTGTCAGTTAACTATTTTATTCTATTCAAATAGCGTAATTTTATAACTAATTTACAAACAACTGCACCGTTATCAGTTGATCTGAAACCAAAACAAAGCACGGCCATTTGTGAGTGTGAAAAGTTACCGCATTCGCGTGTGTTTGAAATTATCATAATGTGGTGCTTTATTATTCTGTGCATATATTTAATATATTGTAATGTGTGGATTATAAAACCCAGCCTGTAATCGCCAATGAGATATGACGTCCGGCAACCAAAATAATGAGCGGCCATTTGCGTTGCGAGTGTTTGAGCTTCTCGTGTGTTCGGTACGTTTGAGATTCTTGTACGGTGTTATTTTAATATTTTGTGCATGTATGTAATTGTAATATATTGCAATGCAGGGATTAAAATACGCGACGTGTAATCGCCAACAACAACGGGATATTAAGAAGTGATTCGGAAGACAGAAACTCCAGCTGGCATGTCTACAAAAATACTCGCTAAAAGTAATCCGTCCAGAGAAAAGTGGTACATAAAATAAAAATAAAATATTACCCAACTTTTATTTTAACAGAATTTGTGGGTGAACACTTACGGTTCTTGTTGTAGTCCTATATGTAAACATGCTTTTTCAAGGCGCTGACTCAATACATTATTTTTGTAAGAAAAAGTCCATGTTTTTTAATCAAGTAATTGGTTATTATAAAGTCCACGTGAGATTTTGTGCCTGTCAGCTACAATAATTTAGGCGTACATATTACCAAAAGAAACGGCTAGAAGACGTACGCCTATATATTTCCCGGTCATTAAAGTGTACCTGTTTAATGATATTTGTTAATCAACAAAATGATTTAAATCTGATCTGGGCATTGGACGACTTGAAAAGAGGCGGAGCTTCAGTCAGTTGTGGGATAAAATTCCTATCTCCATGGATACCGCAGCCGAACATAACCTTCATTTAGCTGTTTGGCGTCAAATGTCCCGGATGAGATTTACATGAAGAAAACTGATCAGTTGTTTGGAATTTGTCGGTTTTTTTCTCAGGTAAACATTAATCTTATGTATTTGCGTATCTTAACCATGAATTAGAAACTACTATTTTTTATTCTTGCTTGAAAATCTATGAATGCGCAACATTTTTGCATTCTGCAATTACCAACTAACAAATCAGCATGTTTGTAAACAATCTTTGTTTCCCACAGTACTTTTCCCCAGCGGTGACGTCAGGGGGTGTGTACTTTAAGTCGTCCATTAGGCCTACCCATGTTTGTTTAGTACTTACACTTTTTATTGATATATTATTTCCGTTTAGGTTATGAGAGCACAAATTTTGGCTATATAGTGTACAATAAATAGTCACATGACTAATAACACTGATATTTCGAAGGTAGGCCCTCCAACAAAAGGTAAGTTTGTTTAATAGTCTACAACTGGAAACTTAAACTAGGTCTATACGGCTTTATTATCTGATAGTGTAGAACCAAATTGAAGGCAACACGAAAAATAATTATAATAATGCTTGCACGAATTATTTTATTAATTATTTTAGTTTAAATATGTTTGCTTGCACTGTCATAAGCTTTTGCACCTTCAGTTTTGCTGTAACCAAATAAGCTTCTATTATTTAATATTATTAGATGTCAAGTAGAAAACATAAGTTGGCCATACATGTTTGTTAATTTTTGGTAACGTCATTAAATGTTAAAATTTTGATCATACCTAGGAAAATATACAAAAAAAATTTTAAATAATTGTAGTAGATTATCCATTGCCATAATATGAAATAATTCCATTAACATTGCTTACCTAACCCTAGTAAGATTAATGTGCAGCTAGTATTGAAAATAAATTATTTGTCTGAGATCTAAAAAAAATAATCTAAAGAAAATTACAACACACTTTGGATGTTATTGCAATCATAATATACCTTAGCTGTTGACATGTTTTGGTTGTCAGCTGGAAAGCACACGGTGGTGGAGGGATGCATATGTTTTTGTTTACATTGTCCTGCCTTTTTATGATCTGTCAAATAATGGAATTCTTACACGGTATGGACAGTAGAAGAAAATCATTAGAATAATAGCTAGCATAAGAGTCCCTAACTCATCCAAAGCCTTAAGGCTGTCTGGCTCGATAAGGGCATTGCGTCAAACTAGCTTAATATTTGTATATTTTCTTGGACGGTCGTTAGACACCTCTTCCACTGTAAGTCCAATGGCAAGCAATGGGACACTTGATAGTGCGAAGATTGTTGTGCTGATAACCCGTTCCTTCCTCGAACTGCGAAGTTGAGGTGTAGTGCCGACAGTCTGGCCAACAAACGCAAAATTCCAGTACCAGTACGTTTGAATGAGTTGAACTGAACACTTTGTTTTCCATGTGCAATGTCGCAGAAAAATTTTAATTGCGAAAGTAACAGTTTCATGCATTTACAAAGACGGCAGTGTATTTTCTGTTTCTATAATTAGGATTTGGATGAGTTAGGTACTCTTATGCTAGATATTATTCTAATGATTTTCTTCTACTGTCCATACCGTGTAAGAATTCCATTATTTGACAAATCATAAAAAACTAAGACAATGTAAACAAAAACATTATGTATCCTTCCACCACCATGTGCTTTCCAGCTGACAACCGAAACATGTCAACAGCTAAGGTATATTATGATTACAATAACATCCCAAGTGTGTTGTGATTTTCTTTAGATTATTTTTTTTAGATCTCGGACAAATAATTTATTTTCAATACTAGCTGCACATTAATCTTACTAGGGTTAGGTGGGCAATGTTAATAAAATTATTTCATATTACAGCAATGGATGGCCTACTACAATTATTTAAAATTTAACATTAGTTTGAATTTTTTCCTAGGTATGGTCAAAATTGTAACATTTAATGACGTTACCAAAAATAAGCATACATGTATGGCCAACTTATGTTTTCTACTCGACATCTAAAAATATTAAATAATAGAAGCTTATTTGGTTACAACAAAAATCTGAAGTTGCAAGAGCTTATGACAGTGCAAGCAAACATATTTAAACTAAAATAATTAATAAAATAATTCATGCAAGCATTATTACAATTATTTTTCGTGTTGCCTTCAATTTGGTTCTACACTATCAGATCATAAAGCCGTATATGCCTAGTTTAAGTTTCCAGTTGTAGACTATTAAACAAACTTACCTTTTGTTGTAGGGCCTACCTTCAAAATATCTGTGTTACTATAGTCATGTGACTATTTATTGTACACTATATAGCCAAAATTTGTGCTCTCATAACCTAAACAAAAATAATATATCAATAAAAAGTGTAAGTATTAAAGAAACATGGGTAGGTCTAATTGCCCAGATCAGTTTTAAATCATTTTGTTGATTAACAAATACCAAACAGGTACACTTTAATTAATGACCGGAAAATATATAGGCGTACGTCTTCTGGCCGTTTCTTTTGATAATATGTACGCCTAAATTTTTGCAGCTGATAGGCACAAAATCTCACGTGGACTTTATAATAACCACTTACTTGATTAAAAAACATGGACTTTTTCTTACAAAAATAATGTATTGAGTCGGCGACTTGAAAAAGCATGTTTACATATAGGACTAAAACAAGAACCGTAAGTGTTCACCCACAAATTCTGTTAAAATGAAAGTTGGGTAATTTTTTTATTTTATTTTATGTAGCACTTTTCTCTGGACGGATTACCCACTACTTATTTAGCGACTGTTTTTGTAGACATGCCAGCTGAAGTTACTGCCTTCCGAATCACGTCTTAATATCTCGTTGTTGTTGGCGATTACACGTCGCGTATTTTAATCCCTGCATTGCAATATATTACAATTACATACATGCACAAAATATTAAAATAACACCGTACAAGAATCTCAAACGTACCGAACACACGAGAAGCTCAAACACTCGCAACGCAGATGGCCGCTCTTTATTTAGGTTGCCGGACGTCATATCTCAGTGGCGATTACAGGCTGGGTTTTATAATCCCTGCATTACAATATATTAAATATATGCACAGAATAATAAAGAACCACATTATTAGAATTTCAAACACACGCGAACGCGGTAACTTTTCACACTCACAAATGGCCGTGCTTTGTTTTGGTTTCAGATCAACTGATAACGGTGCAGTTGTTTGTAAATTAGTTATAAAATTACGCTATTTGAATAGAATAAAATAGTCAACTGACTAATGCTGGCTACGAAGCCGTTTTATTATATTACGTTTCCTCCAAAATGCTGACTTATTTTTCATACATAATACACACTACTTTCAACGTCGGCGATGGAAGTTAACCGATTTGTTAATCAGGGCTGCCACTATTGCTTCATCAGGTCATACGGTCACGTCCTGTTGTTTTAAATGGTTGCCACGTGTCTGGCACGTGTTAAAAGTATTGGTAGCATCGGCTGTCAAAATATGGACTTCTTACATGGGATAGACAGTAAAGTACTTTCTTACTGGTGTATTGAAGAATAAATTGATCAACACCGAGCAGTTTTTATTATTTGTATTGTATAACTTGTACGCAATTTACAATATACGTATCCTCAAAACGCAGAACGTTCTAAACGTAAGCTTGTAATGAACCAATTGAGACAAGGGAACAGGCTTGTTAGTCTATCAGCTAAGTGACTAAACGGCTTCAATCATGCGGTAAAGACGAGTGAGGTATCATTTTATTCAGTATTTTCTGTAGAATTCGAATATGCTAACGCAGGAATCGAAATCGATGGCTTTCATATCGTCTTTTAAAAAAAAAGTAACAGAACATTGAAATTTCGTTTTACGGGTTATAATATTCGTAACCTACATAAAAACAAAACTGAATAAAATAACTCCTCACTCGTCTTTACCGTAGGACTCATGGCATTTTCGTGAGAATCTGGTTCTAGCTGATAGATCGGGCGCTGCAGATAATCCCTGTCAGTTTTGGTAACATGAGATGCCATTTCTCCATTTATTGTCCTCTCATACCGGCTCCGCATTCACTCAAGGTACTGGGGATAGAAGCAACATATCTCCACAAGTAGATGTCCTGTTTTCGTCGGGTAAAAAATTGAAATTTTTTAGTTTTAATTACTGTTTTTACAGGATAATAGTTATTCCAGAAATGTTCAGATTGCAACATACGATAGAGCATGGTAAGGAACAAGTCTAAGACATGGTTTTATTCGTTATTCATCCTGCATTGCTCTACTACAATTAACTAAATCATTAAGAAAAGGTTTATTTTCCACATTTTTTTCTTTAAAAAGTTAAAAGATTTTTATATACATCAAATGTCTTAGACAGTTATACGACTTTACGACACCTACTTCCGAAAACGATATATTTTAACTTCATTCGTTCCCTCAATAATGTTCAATAACAGTACACATGTTTCTCGCTGTTTAGCATACCGTACCGAGCACCCTTAAATCCGCAAATCACATGTGTTGTGTCACATTTATCCGCGTACTGATTGGTACAGTCAAATGAATAACGACTCTGCACAAAAACACTCTGCCAATAAGCACGAAGTTGAGCTGCAGGTGAGCACGTAAGACACTGAAACAAAGTGGGGGAAAAAATCTTTTCGCGAAAACTACCGGGCCGTAGTTATGATATATCGCGAAGATGTTTTGTGCCAGCATACCTTTGAAATCGCCGTAGTTTTTTGTAACATAATTGATTCGGTGATATGTTCCTGACACAACGTAGCTGTCTGCAGACCAATAGCAGGCATTACTAGAGGCCGGAAAATTTCGCCGATTCAATGACCCTACATGTTAGAATCCATTATACTATGCATACTCAAGCCCCGACCATTTGTCAACTAGCTGTTACTCAGTGGAACAACAGACAATGAACGAGTAGATGGGATTTGAGTGAGCATAGTACAATGGATTCTAATATGCAGGTCATTGAATCGGCGAAATTTTCCGGCCTCTAGTCATTACATATTAGAATCTCGAAATTCTTATTGGCTCAGTCAAATAGGGTTAACACCTCCAAGTACAAGAGAAAGCCAGTAATCTTCTTGTAAGATGAACGTGTGTTGAAACCCAGCAAACAGTCTAGTTCTCCCGCGATAAACCATCATTAGAGATGATGGTATATCGCGAAAATGTTTTGTGTCAACATAGCCTTGAAAACACTGACACAACGTACCTGTCTGCAGACCAATAACATGCATTAAATATTAAAATAGCGGCATTCTTATTGGCTCAGTCAAATAGGGCAGTAGCTCCACGTACAAGGAAAAGCCAGTAATCTTTTGATAAGTTGAACGTATCTTGAAGCCTAGCAAATAGTCAAGTTTTTCCGCGATAAACCATCATCTCTAACCACCATCTCTAATTATTATATAATTGTAACAAACACTCTTGAAGTTCGGTACACACTATCCTTAATTCTCTACTCAATTCTTTACTTATCTCTGTCCCTAAACATAGCTAGCGACTTTATACTAGAATTATGTAGCAAAAACTCTATGTGGCGTACACACCGTCACTGTTTAGTAATAACTTTCGGTACATAAAGAAGAAAAAAATGTTTGTGATGTCGGTAGCTATAATTCGTAAAGTATAACTGTAGAATCCCCCAAAACTATTTCACAAACAAGACATACATATGACTGCCAAATAAGTTACACTATCTTGTAATATTTAAGTTTTTATAACTCCGGCAGCCATTGTCTGGCAGGAAACAATTATTTTATTTCTATTCAAATCACAGTGGCAACCCTGCTTGCTTAATTCGCATGCGCCGTGGCTGAAAGTGTGCACTGCGCATGCGCATGAACATACACTACGAAGAATAATAGGACAGGCTGTGTCTGTGATAATTAAGTACGGAATTCTCTCCGGAACCAGCGTACACACTGTCGCAGTGCTACTGGCACAGAATTTGGTGCGAAATTATGTACTGAATTAGTCTAGGGCTAGGAAAAATTCGCGAGTTCAACGACCAACGTGCTAGAATCCAATGTCCTATGCATACTCAAGCTCCGTCTATTCGTTCATTGTCTGCTGTCTGAATGAGTAGCAGGTAATGGACAAATGGTAGAGCTTCGGTATACACAGGATAATGGATTATAGCATGTTGGTCGTTGAACTCGCGAAATATTCCTAGCCCTATGAATTACGAATAGTATGTACCGGGCTTAATACATTACATTAATAGTAATTTTACATTAATAAAATATTTTCCAGTTCCATAGTTTTCGTACACGCGTTTGCCAAAGTAGCAGTTTGACTATTTTCGATACTTATACAAAGTAAAAAAATATATATTGAAATTATATGAATAAAATAAATCAGAGTGAAAGTAAACACCTTTGAATTTCACGTTAAAATTGTTTGTGTTTAACAAAATATACTGAGTGTTCCTAAATTTTGGCATATATTTTTGTGTTACTATTTTATTATGCTGACTTTCAAATTCTTGTAAAATTCAGTAAACGTTTTCAGCGGTTAATTTATATACGTACCACGCATTCTTTGAGTTGATCGTAAATAGAGAAGTCACGTATAGTGACTTTCAAATAAACTAGTTTTATTCTGACTCTCCATTGCGCGCGACACCCTTACTGTTATATGGCGACAATACGCTGTGCACTGTTGTCATATTACGATGCATCGTACGTAGAAACGAGAAAGTCAACAAAGATAAAACAGGAAGCGAGCGACGCGTGTGTATGAGATAAGTATTGCGATAATTGAAGCCGGTTGTAATCTTCGAGGGTCAGAATCCTCTCTGCCACAACACAAAATACGCTGCAGCGAATTTTTTATGAACAACTTGGAAAACGTTTTGGTGTAAGATTTAGCAGTGGTGACTAATATTAGTTGTAGCTTTCATGGTAAATGTAAATGTAATAAGATTACCTTCATGGTATATGATTACTTTCTTTGCTGTAGCGTTAATGATGTCATCAAATGGAATAGAATAATATTAAATAAAACATTTTTACGACACTACCTTTGGTGCGATAAAGTTGTTAGTGACTTTGGTGAATTGATCATGCTCATGCATAATTTATCTATTGCTAGAGGCACGATTTTATGGCGAAAAGATTTGTGCAACATTTGGTTTCAGTGCGTCATGAGCACATCAGCAGCTCTGCTATATCGTCTGTGATTGGACGATTTTACTCTCACTTGACTTGGCAAATTAATGACGTACGGAGTCACAATAATCTTATTCGGATTGGTGAAGTCAAATAAGAAACGTGTCTACGCTGCCAATAACCATGAAGCAGAACTCCGACGTGTACGTGAAACACTGAAACAAAGTGGGGCAAAAATTTTTTCGCGACAAAACCGTGGCCCTATCTATTGCGTACGCTACACTTTTTGTGTTTTAAATCCTACAAATATGTCCGCTGTTTTTTTTTTAATTTAATACTACTTTATGCGTTTTAGTATTGTGTGGGAAATTTTTCAGTCGATATTTTGAAAACATGGTTCTTCAAAAATATTTTTTTCTTATTTTTAATAATTATTTATTTATTTATTTATTATTATTTTTTTTTACAGTTTTTCTTCTTGCCATCAAGTTCTGATATATGGTTAAAGTTTCAAGTCTCTAGCTCAACTGGAAGTTAGTTTAAAATCAATTGCAAAACTTATTCCGAACGGACAGACAGATAAGAACTTTGCATTGTCATGTCACCGATTTCTGGGATGAGTTGTATAAAGTTTTAAGTCTCTAACCCGTTGTACCCGAGCTCAATATTATCGAAAAGACATACAGACAAAACAGCGATTAAATAAAAACGCGTACATAAAAAACATAACTATCTCCAAATATAAATTCTTAAATTTTTTTGAAGGTTTTAAACTCGGTTCACACTATCCTTAAACCTCTACTCAATCCCTCCTATTGTCCATGCCGTATAAGAATTCCATTATTTGACAGATCATAAAACAGTAGGGCAATGTAAACAAAACATTATGTATCCTTCCACCACCATGTGCTTTCCAGCTGACAATCAAAACATGTCAACAGTTAAGGTATATTATGATTGCAATAACATTTAAAGTGTGTTGTGATTTTCTTGAGATTATTTTTTAGATCTCAGACAAATAATTTATTTTCAATACTAGCTGCACATTAATCTTATTAGGGTTAGGTGGGCAATGTTAATGGAATTATTTCAAATTACAGCAATGGCTAGCCTACCCTACAGATAATAAGGTAATACAATTATTTAAAATTTAACTTTTTTTTGTATATGTTTCTAGATTTGATCAAAATTGTAACATTTAATGGCGTTACCAAAAATAAACAAACATGTATGGGCAACTTATGTTTTCTACCTGGCATCTAAAAAGATTAAATAATAGTAGCTTATTTGGTTACTGCAAACTGAAGTTGCAAGAGCGTATTACAGTGCAAGCAAACATATTTAAACTTTAATAATAAATAAAATAGGCTAATTTATCCAAGAATTATTACAATTATTTTTCCTGTTGCCTTTAATTTGGTTCTGTACTATCAGATCATAAAGCCATATAGGCCTAGTTTAAGTTTCCAGTTGTAGACTATTAAACAAACTTACCTTTTGTGGCAGGGCCTACCTGTGAAATATCAGTGTTATTATAGTCATGTGACTATTGTAGGCTATATAGCAAAAATGTATGCTCTCACATCCTAAACGGAAATAATATATCAATAAAAAGCGTAAGTATTAAACAAACATGGGTAGGCCTAATTGCCCAGATCAGGTTTAAATATTTTGTTGATTAATTAACACATGTCATCAAACCAGTACACTTTAAAGACCGGGAAATATATACACGTACGTCTTCTGGCCGTTTCTTTTGGTAATATGTACGCATACATTTTTGCAGCTGACAAGCACAAAATCTCACGTGGACTTTATATTAACCACTTACTTGCTTTTGAAAAAAAAAAAAAAAAAAAAAAAAAAAAAAAAAAAAAAAAAAAAAAAAAAAAAAAAAAAAAAAAAAAAAAAAAAAAAAAAAAAAAAAAAAAAAAAAAAAAAAAAAAAAAAAAAAAAAAAAAAAAAAAAAAAAAAAAAAAAAAAAAAAAAAAAAAAAAAAAAAAAAAAAAAAAAAACACGGACTTTTTCTTACAAAACCGGCGCCTTGAAAAAACATGTTTACATATACGACTACAACAAGAACCGTAGGTGTTTACACACAAATTCTATTAAAATAAAATTAATTTTATATATGTAGCACTTTTATCTGGACGGATTACGTACTTCTCATTTAGCGTCTGTTTTTGTAGACATGCCAGCTGAAGTTCCTCTCTTACGAATCACGTCTTAATATCCCGTTGTCGTTAGCGATTACAAGCCACGTATTTTAATCCCTGCATTGCAATATATTACAATTACTTACATGCCCAAATATGAAAATAACACCGTACAAGAATCTCAAACGAACACGAGAAGCTCAACCTCAAACACTCGCAACGCAAATGGCCGCTCTTTCTTTTGGTTGCTGGACGCCATAATATCCCATTGGCGATTACAGTCCCGGTTTTATAATCCCAACATAACAATATAATATTACATATATGCACAGAATAATACAATAACACATTATAAGAATCTCAAACACACGCAACGCGGTAACGTTTCACACTCGTAAATGGCCGTGCTTTGTTTTGTTTTGGTAACAGGTCGAATGATAACGGTGCGGTTGTTTGTAAATTAGTTATAAAATTGCGCAATTTGAATATAATAAAATAGTTAACTGACTAATGCTGGATACGAAGCTGTGTTATTATATTACGTTTCCTCCAAAATGCGTACTTATCTTTCACATATAATACACACTACTTTCAGCGTTGGCGATGGAAGTTAACCGATTTGTTGATCAGGGCTGCCACTACTACTTCATTAGGTCATACGGCCACGTCCTGTTGTTTTAAATGATTGCCACGTGTCTGGCACGTGTTAAAAATATTGGTAGCATCGGCTGTCAAAACACGGAATTCTTACATGGGATAGACAGTAGCTTATTTCTGCTCCTAAATATCGATAGCGATTTTACGACATAATTAAGTAGCAAAACTTCTGTGTTGCGTATACACTATCATCGTTTACTAACAACTTTCGGTACATAAAGAAGAAACATATATTTGTGATCTTGGTTGCTATAATCCATAGCGTGAAAATGTGTGCCAAAACACCCCTGAAAACACATGGTTGGATGATATACGTCTGACACAACATAGATGTCTGCAGACCAATAGCAGGCATCAAGTATTACAATATCGGAATTATAATTGGCTCAGTCAAATATGGCAATAGCCCCACAAACAAACCAAAATCAGTAATCTTCTGGTAAGTTGTAAGTACGTTGAAACCAGCAGAGAGTCAAGTTTTCCCGCGATAAACCGTAATCTCTATCCATAATGTTATATAACTATAGAGTTCTCCAAAACTATTTCACAAGCAAGACACGTATGTAATTGCCAAATAGGTTAAACTATCTTGTATTATTTAAGTTTTGATAATTCAAGCAGTCGTGTGATAAGTAGGAAACAATAATTTTATTTCTATTTAAATCACATTGGCAACCCTGCTTGCGTACTTCGCATGCGCCATGGCTAAAAGTATGCATTACGCATGCGCGTGAATATACACTACGATAAATCATAGGACGTGCTCCATCTGTGAAATATTAATTCTGTCTGCAACCAGCGTAGTAGCGGTACACACTGTCGCAGTGCTACTTGCACAGAATTTGGTACGGAATTATGTACTGAATTATGGATAGTGTAGGCCTACCGGGCTTTACATGGAGTAATAAAGTAAGTTTCTTTACCGCAAGCTAATCAGCCTCAAATAAATTGTTTTCTTCATTGGCAAGATAACGTTTTACTACGTTGTCGCTCTGACTGGCCTTACAATTAGGTGATCTGTAAGAGCTACGAAACATGTGATGTATGTTGAATAGTTTATGTTGTTTTGTATTACTATCTCATTCTTGTTTGTTAAATAACTTATAGAAAATGTATGTTGTAAGCTGCAAGGGTATATTCCAGGATTTAGATTAGTTTTCATTTAAGTTTTGTCGCAGCTGTCAGCTTATTTTATTTTAACTACGTCAATTTTATATACTTAGTTACTATTTTCTATTGTTTCTAGTTAGATTTTAACTCATTTTTTTGCTACCTTTGTGCATGTGATATTTGTTTAAAATTTGGTTAAGTGTAAGAAAAGGTATTTTAGCCTTAACTTCGCCAAGAAAATGAAAGACGAAATAAATAAATAAATATGTGGTCGACATGGTGATGGCCGAGGAAGATATATCGATGTGGTCGACACAGTCGAGAATATCATTGGTATCACCGACACGGGCATGACATGGATGGCTCACAGCCCTAGGCGAGATTCATCAGCGACAGAATGTGCTAGGGAGGGCAGAAAACAACTGCAGCCTGAGAAAATAAACACGTCCCTTATGTTTTTTTCCCACATGGCAAAGTGAAGGACTTTAGAGCGATTTCGGGAAACCATGGAAAACCGAAATCAGGGTCGAACCCCCGTTGGGCCACCTCGCTCGGTTTTCCAACATGAGAGAATCCGCTTCTGAAAATTTACTAGGAACATGAAAATCCGCGTTATTTTCTGCCAGAAGACTAGATAGACTACAAACTGCTGTTCGCTCGTTAGAGTGCTCCCGTTATTACAAGGTGCTCAGCCAATCAGAGAGTGCTTGCCTCTCGTTAACTGAGAGCCCAGCCAATCACACATGTTTTGCCACCATTGGCCCAATTTTCCAGCGAACTTCTTTCGCATCTTGGTGTTCCGACCAGATGTGTCTCAGCCTGAAGGCGGGAATAGACCGCAAATCCCGAAACGGCGTATTTTTTCGTAGTTTTTAACTTGTGTTGTCTCTTGTCCTTTGTTTGTTGCCCACTGTTCACTGTTTTTTTGTCTACTTCCATATTTTTTGCATTTTGGAAATCTGGTTATATTTGTGTATGTCTTATGCGTCTGCATGTTGTGTCAATATTCGAC
This sequence comes from Medauroidea extradentata, assembly GCA_003012365.1. NCBI lineage: Eukaryota > Metazoa > Arthropoda > Insecta > Phasmatodea > Phasmatidae > Medauroidea > Medauroidea extradentata. The sequence goes on along the minus strand of PNEQ01127585.1, from coordinate 13,748 downwards.
TGAATTCTTCCCTTAGAATTCTTTTTCTAATTAAAAAAAACTGACAGAATTCCTTTGGGTTTGCATTTTTCTCTGTTTTTTGTGTATGCTTTATGTCTATTTACGTGTTCTTTTTTGTACTTTGTCATTCAACACAAGTTTGATCAACAAAACATGAGCAATGGTGCTGGCCTTCGGGCCTAAAACTTGCCATCACATAGTGTCTTGTGAACAATGTAATCACATATTGTACTCTGGTTTGCATATTCAGTGAAATCAAGTCTGTCACCAAATAATATCGCTGTTGTATAATGGCATATAGGCCTAGCGAAAATGTTTGTACTAACGTACCCTTGAAAACACTAGCTTCTTGAAACATTTATGATTCGGTGATATACTTCTGACACAACGGAGTTGTCTGCAAACCAATAATAGGGGTCAAATATTGCAATAGCAGGATTCTTACTGGCCCAGTCAAATAGGGTAACATCTCCAAGCATAAACTAAAGCCAATAACCTTCTGGGAAGCTGAACGTGTATCGAAATCCAGCAAACAATCAAGTTTTCCCGCGATAAACTATTCATATCTAAATATCGCGCATTCAGCGGGCCTCTACAGATTACTAGCACTTATCATCTCAGTAGTCTCGTGTGTGTAGTATTGCCAACATTGAAAGAGGGAAGTTCGTTATGCTACATCGATAGTAAATTCCACTACTTTCCGCTACCAAGTTCTAATGAAGGAAAAACTGTTCCGGCCACGACAGTGAAGAACAATGATGGGGGCCAAGGTCGGCTCGGTGAAGCCAACCCGGATCTTCCCACGTGGGAATCGTGCCGGAGGATGCCGTTGGTCGGTGTGTTTTCTCGGGGATCTCCTGTTTCCCCCGCCCTTTCATTCCAGCGCTGCTCCATACTCACATCATGTCATTCCTCACCAGCGCTGAAGAACTCGATGTTAAGCGCTGACCAATTTCTCTCACTCCCACTCACTCTCCTTTTTCTAGAGGTTGTAATGTAGTAGTAGCTACGTGTTTCAATTAGAACAATAATAATACTCATGGATCCCTGTTTTTTTTTTTGTGAAAATATTTCTGCATAAGTTGGCTTCAGTGCCCCGTGTGCACTCTGTGACTCTGCTTAATACTCCGTGATTGGCTGAATTTAACTATCACGTGTCGTACACTCTAAATCTGAATGAGTGAATATTCACTGACTCCCACTGATGGATGAAGCAGTTTCAACAATTTGAATTAGTGGAAATAGTTACTGTTTAATTAGTGAATGCTCACTGATTTCCTTGAAGAATGCCAACATCTCACATGTGAATCGGCGAATATTCGCCGTTTTTTCCTGTTGTTTTCAAAGAACAGTTTTCACTTATTGAATCAGTGAGAAATAACTGGAAAATCTGTGGACATTCACTAATTAACTTGTGAAATGTTGGCAATCTTTATAGGAATCAGTGAATAGTCACCGATTTCACAGTGGTTTCTAACTGATTCAATTTGTTAAAACTGCTACACCCATCGGCGTGAATCAGTGAATTTTCACTAATTCAGATTTAGAGTGTAATGTTTTACTGCGAATCGCGGACTTGTGTTATTCGTAGTAACCTTATTCTGATTGGTAGGATCAAATGAGAAACGTCGTTACGTAAACACACTTAGCCAATAACAAAGAAGCAGAACTGCAGAGGTGGAACTAAGACAATGGAACAAGTCGCTGCAAATATCTTTTCGCGTAAATTTGGGGTCCCTAATAATAATAATAATAATAATAATAATAATAATAATAATAATAATAATAATAATAATAATAATAAAACCAACAAGGGCCCGCCTACATACTGCCTTAGCGGCCGTTCGACCTCATGGACGTGGAGTTTCCCCCCACAAAAGAGGGATTGGGTCAACCCCTGTTGTGGAGGAGGTTGTCTCTCGCTCTCTCTGTTGTCCTCTCGGCTCGGTCTCGCGAATCCTTCAATTTTCCACAACACTGGCTGCATATTTGCGCACGAAACATATTACAAGAACAATATTTCCTCAAAATTTTCAGTTGTTACAAGGTGCAAACAGTCACGGGATCGAAAGCTAAAGGATAGATCTACTATGGTTAAATGGTTTTACGGAAAAATAACAAAACAATACGGCATTACACAAACCGGAAAAGACACTAATTTGGAATGTTAAGGCCATATTTTCTAATTACTCAAGAAACTGAGAGAACTGAAACCATTTACCCTTAGTGTGAGGTACGTTAATATCTTTTATATGTCAAACACACAATCTCACGACTAATATTTTCTATGAAAAAACGATTCTCCTGAACCTCTACATCACAACTTTCATGGCAGGTAGGCGGGCCTCTTAAAGAAAGTATGTAGGAGTAAACATGAATAATCATAACGTACAATTACGTTAAGTTCAAATGGTACGCATAACATTGTTTGGGAAAAATTAAGACCGTTGTAATTACTTTGTTTTACGTATTATTTTAACACTCGAGTTAGGGCCATGAACATTTCGCGAAAATAATTTTGCCCCGCTTTGTTTCAGTGCCTTAAGTGGACAACTGTAGCTCAACTTCATGGCTATTGACAAGAGTCTTTTGTGCAGAGTTGTTGTTCACTTGACTGTGCCAATCAGTACACGGATAACTGCCACACATCATGTCTGTGATTTGCGGGTTTAACCTCAAGACGCTGGGTGTTACGACATCCAATCACTGGCCACAAAGCAGAGATGCAGATGCGCACGTAAAACACTGAAACAAAGTGCTGCAAAAATATTTTCGCGAAATGTCCTATCTCTGATAATAACTATACAGCAACACCACACTTCTGTAGTTTACGTGTGGAACCCCAAGGCACGCAAGGGTTCAAACAGCCAATCACTGACCATGAAGCAGAACTGCAGATGCCAACGTAACAAACCGAGGTTAAGTTCTTTTCGCGATAAAGTTCATGGCTCTAAACAGAGCGTCGTGTAAATACGATAGGGACGAAGCCAGTCTTCCTTATTCTGTTATATTCCGCTGTACCCATTGCTGTACCCTTGACTATAACGTCTCTCTTTGTTTAGTTGTGGTGTATTTTTGTCCAGTGCGGTTACAGATGTCGGCTTGGTTCCTTTGGTGCTGTGTTTTCTTTTAAGTCCGCTTCACGTACCGCACAGGAAGTCAGTTGTCATGGCAGAGCAGAGCATGTCACAGCTATTATTCCTTGCTGTTCTGTGGTATACCGAGTAACAACGCTCCAACAATTTCTCACGCTCAGATACTGGAAGCTCGTAACCCCATAACATTGCTTCATTATTATTACCTTTACTGCTGCTGTTAAAATGAGGAAAAGCAAAAAAAAAAAAAAAAAAAAAAAAAAAAAAAAAAAAAAAAAAAAAAAAAAAAAAAAAAAAAAAAAAAAAAAAAAAAAAAAAAAAAAAAAAAAAAAAAAAAAAAAAAAAAAAAAAAAAAAAAAAAATATTATTGAATAAAATTTTCTTACGCGGTATATAACTTTTTCCTCGATTTTACTACGAAGTGCGGGTTAGCCTACATCATTAATTTTTTGGTAGCTAATGAACACAACACATGGTAATTATTCATAATTATGCTCTGACTAGCTTCCCGATGATGCCCGTGACTTTTTTAAGGAAAGGTTATAACGATAGCTAGAGACAGGAAAAATTCGTCGGTTCACTGACCTGTAGGCTAGCATACAAGAATATATATGTACTCAAGCAAACCATAGCTGTTCATTAGCTGCTCGCTGATACAGTGATATAGGCCTTCATTTAGTTATGTTTTTCTTATTGGCTCAGCGACTTACAGGAACTGTCACAAGAGTCGAGGCACAACCGAGAAAGCAACACGAGCTTATAGTAGTTGGAAATATAGCTTGTTCCCAAAAGAAAACGCGAATTTTTCATGTCCCTAACGATAGCTTATCGTGCTAAAGCATGGCCGTCTTTAGTAGGAGGCCGGAGTCTTGAATGTGGCAACACTGCATCGGGGGCCTGCTGCTTGTCACTTCTTGGCCACCCTAGTCTCTGCAACGTGTACAGATGCAGCTTTAGTGGCATGTACACATCTACACTGACTAGGGCAGCACAGAATAATAAATAACACAGCATTTATTACCTTCCAACAAATTTCAGATAACATTGAAGTAATTTGGTATCTATCAGTGTAACAATATGTAGTATATGAACAGCAGGAATGCTCGCAGTGGGGAAAATACTGTAAATTAAAGATGGCTGTGCGTTATGCCACTTTAAGTTAAATTTGTTGAATCGCCCAGCAAGCCACGTATGATCTCTTCTCTTATGTCGCACAGCCGTGTAGTTACACATTGTTCGACCTTGCCAGTGTATTTGGGTCAATGACACTGCGTATAACTCACGCGAGAACCCCACTTCGCTCGGCCGTCCATCGTGCTCAACGGATGGCAACTAAAAAAAAAAAAACTCCCAGGTGTGACCCAAATTACCAACTGTAACATCTGATACAGTCTCGGTACCTAGTCCACACATCCACCGCGGCAAGATAATTTTTTTTTTGTTCGCGAGCATACGGGACTTTGACTAACATGAGTTGGGACCCCTGTTTTTCGCAAAAAGAATTATGCCCCAGTTTGTTTCAGTGACTTACGTGGACATCTGCAATGGCGCTTCGTGGTTATTGGCAGCGTGTCTATGCCTACAATGTGACTGGGCCGATTCAAATAACGTTCCCGCAACACCACACGTCTGTGATTGGCTGGTAGAATCCCAAGGCTCGTGACAGTTAAAATATCCAATCACTGACCTCGAATCAGAACTGCAGATGTGTACGTAAGGCAACGAAACAAAGCGGGGGAAAATTCTTTTCGCGAAAAACAGGGGTGCCTTAACATGAGTTATGGATAGAGACCTTCAAATTTCATGTCATCATGTGGCGATAGGCTGTGATTGGCTGGCCTTCACTCACCCGAGCACATTCCTTGACGTTATTGATTCCGGCCGTTTGTTTCTTTGGTTGCCCGCATCACAGGACAGTGGGCATTATGCATTTTGCCTTACATTATTGGTGGAGACGATGGATAATAGCAGGAAAACTTGACTGTTTTCTGGATTCCAACACACATTTAGTTCATCAGAAGATTACTGGCGTTAGCTTGTACTTGGATTTGTTACCCTATTTGACTGAGCCAATAAGAATCCCGATATTGTAACATTTGATGCCTGTTAGTGGTCTGCAGACAAGTATGTTGTGTCAGAAGTATAATCGAATCATATATCTTTAGAGATGGGAAAAATTCGCTAATTCAGTTACGCGCATGTTAGAATCAAATATCCTATGTATACTCAAGCCCTCATTGTCTGTTGTTCCACTGAGTAGCAGCTAGTGGACAAATGGTCGGGACTTGAGTATGTATAGGATATTCGATTCTAACATGCAGGTCATTGAATTAGAGAAAATTTTCCATCCCTATATATCTTCCAAGAAACTACAGCGTTTTCAAGGGTATGTTGGCACAAAACATTTTCGCGATATAACGTCGTATCTAACCATCATCGCTACTTATGTGCTGATTCCCCTGTAAGCCTGGATTTATTGCAGGTTATCGTTTGGTAAGTTTTTTTTTTTATCCATACGCGTTGTCAGTGCTGTGGCCATTGTAGTAGCTCACGTAGGGTTTTGGCTTGTCAGTTGTCTCCTATTGCAAAATAATGAAGATATCGAGGTCGTAACAATTTCAGAACATCTGTAATTATATATTACGTCTGCGGAGCGCGTGACTGGGGAGGTGCTGTGTATAGTGACGTCACATGCGCGCGGCAACGCTGTCGTGCCGTGCCGGATAAGATATCTTCACAGTAGGAGCTACATGCTAGCTGGCCCTTCCCCTCTTCTTGTTATCTATGGTGAACAACACACTGTCCCTTCTCTTCCTGACAGACGAGCGACTCGGTCGCCCCACGCACCGCTGCCAAGGTAAACTAAACCGCGTGCAATTGGAACGGCAAATTCAAAACAACCCGAGCCCAGAAACTAAACTTGTTCAGCAGAAGGAAAAAAAACAATTAAGTCCTACAGTGATCAGCTGGCCTCTAATGCAGCAGCTAAATGGGAAGTGTGGTGCAGTGCCGACGGAAGGTATTCTTGTACGGGATGGGAAGGAGGGGAGGGGGATGGGGGCAGGATCATTGACAGAAATTTATTTCCGAGTTTTTTCTATAACGACTTATTAAAGCGGGGGGTCCAGTCCTTCCTAGGAAAATATAGATTTTAGTGTGTAAATAGTGTGGTTTTCGAGTCTAAATATTTAATATGCAGCTGGCCGAAATAGTAATTTTTTTTAAATAACAAAACTTAGGGTGGGTACAAATGCCTATACTGTCCCTCCCCTCTGTTCTAGGGGAGGGATAGTGTCGCACTGTCCTGTTCCCCCCCCCACCCTTCATCTCCTCCACCACTGGTGTGGTGTTACTTCGCATCATTCAGTGAAACATATGTCATATTAAACCTTTCAGTAATGCCATTCGAAGTGAGAGAGAATTTTACGGCGTTTAACAACGAGGTCTTAAAGGTCATGCTTTTTTGGTTCTACTGTTTTTGCGATGATGATGATGATGATAATAATAATAATAATAATAATAATAATAATAATAATAATAATATTTAAAAAAATCTTAAACGAGAGCAGATATGACAAATTTGTTCGGCAGTTCTGTTATAAATGGCATTTGTCGTGATATTTTTTTTTTTCGAAATAAGAAATGGCATGATTTCGACTAATGAACCAACTAACAAAAAGTTCGTAAGTTACATATTTAGTCAATACCGTGGTATTAATTTCTTTGAAAAAAAAAAAAAAAAACTAACCAACATGGTGAAAATTATTTGAACCAAAAGTGCCAAATGTTTTTTTTATATCTGCACTCATTCAAGCTTGAAAAATAACTATCGCTTAAATAGTCGAAACAGACGAGCGTGGTAATACGAGTCGATGAGGGAGAAGTGCGGTGAATGGACAACACAACTGTCATGCCTGAGCTAGGATTCGAACCCATGACCTCACACACCGTTGATCGGCGCCTAACGGACTACACGACAGAGGCCGCGCAATAATACAGTTTGGGTAAAAGTACGGACCTGGGTGGTTTTTGATATCACAGTTTCAATTACACCGATGGTCGGTTTCACCAAAGTGTCGTAAAGTATAAGTATTGCTTAAATGTGAGTTAGGATTTGTCGAACTCAATACAGCGTTTCATCAACATTTAAGCACAGCTTGAATGTCGTAAGCATCGCCTATGTTAAGGTGGGGCATCATTCGCCGTATCAGATTATTGCAATTTTCTCCCACTTTTAATTATGCGATTATAGAGCGAATTTTATTTATCTTACGCCACAGTATGAGCATAGTCGAACAATTTAATTTTTATATTCTTAATTTGCTGGACTATTTGCGGCCTAAAAATACGCTGAATGTTCAACTACGAAGCTGGTATTGTAGTGCAAGGTAAATAGAACTCACGCTATTATAGCAGATTTTACACTTTTTCACAGAATAAAAAATCCAATATGGCGACTGATACCCCATCCCTGGAGATGACGGTTTATCGCTGGAAAAATTGACTGTTTGTTGGGTTTTAGCGTATGTTCAGCTTATGAAAACATTACTGGCTTTCGCTTGTGTGTAGAGCTGTCGCCCTATTTGACTGAGCCATTAAGAATCCCGCTACTGCTCGACAAACCCAAGTGTAACCCCGGGTAGGGGAGGCAAGAGTTCTAGTGTCTTGAGGTTTCCGTGTGAAAGCGGTGGAGAGGATTGTCTTGAGGCCCTCCCTCCATGTACACTCCGTTCATATTGTAAGCGACCACCAGTAGTTGTTCTAATAGGCCTGTGCAACCTATGAATAGGGACCTGAAAAATTCGCGTTTTCTTTTAGGCGCAAGGTAGAATTCCAGCAACAATCCGCAATTGGCCCTTGACTTATTTGACACCTTCTGAAAGTCGCTGAGCCAATAAGAAAAAATATTATTAAACGCATGTCCATTCCATTGTATCAGCGAACAGCTCATAAACAGCTGCAGTATCCTTGAGTTCACAAATAATCTTGGAAGCTAGCCTACAGGTCAGTGAATTCGCGAATTTTTTTCCGTCTCAACACATGAAATAAAGGTTGGGCAACAACTACATGCTGGTTGTCACTTTCTGGCTGACGAGACTGGGGGGGGGGGGGGTGTAGCGGGTCGAAGCAGAGTAGGAGGGTGGGGTATGTCAGAGAGGGGTACGGCTGTAGTTCACATATTTTCCGAGGACACACTTAGGTTTATCTAGCAGTATTGTAATATTTGATGCCCCTGTTGGTATGCAGACAGTTACGTTATGTCAGTGTTTTCAAGGAAGTTGGAACAAAAAAATTTTCATTACTATTTGTTTCATTTGTTTTTCTTTTGATGTCATATTAAGTTCTCTTAGGCTCAGTTAAGTTAAGCCCCTAATTCGTCTTGTGATAGGCTTCATTTACTATATGATTGCCTAATCAGGTTTCGAGGACGTGGTCCTCTGTCGAATGCAAGGGCAAGCCCTTTAAATGTGACACGGAAAGGTCATTATTTGGCCTTTATAATTGATAGAACTTCCTAAAAAATTCCTTTCATTCTTGCAGTTATTTTACAGTGACATGCACATTACTATACTGCCGTGATTTATTTTATTTTGACACGTAGGCACTGCAGTTATCACGAAACCGATGAAGATAACAATACTTTAATTTGTTTACGTTTCTGTTGCAGGTTTAATGACTGGGACAGCCAAGCCTGCTGCGAAAGTTCATCGTAAAATGAAGTCTGTTTTGTTGTGACGTTACATTAAGGACCGGTCACTCTGACAAAGTCGTATCAGGCGGCTAAACTATTCAAGAACTCAGCAGAAAATACTAAGGAAATGTGCTAGAAGTGCATGCTTCGTGAATGAGTAACAAGTTGCAGTGTTGAAGAACAGCGATACCTTGCGGCGTGTGACGAAACTGTCGTGGACACACGAGCACCATGAAAAGACACAGACTGAAGACCTGCCCTTGTCTGAGCAGCCAGCTGCACACCAACGTGTTCGGGAACCTGGTCGTCGCGCAGCAGACATTCGCCGAGGTGAGGGAGGCCCCACTGTTCTGTCGGGAGGACACTGGGAAGGAGCTGGTGCCTGGCATCGAGGCGCGTACGGTCACCAGGAGGTCTTCCTTGAGCGCCCTGAGGAGCGACGCGAGTTCTCTGAGGCGCCAGTTCAAGAGGGCGCTGTCGGAGGAGGTCATCCGCGAGCACCCCGACGAGGCGACGACGTGGGGGGACCGGGAGGAGCGGGGGGCCGCCAGGTGGTTGTCGATGACCACGCTGGGCAGGGATCCCGAGGTGACGAGACCGCGGGCTAGTGCCGACGTAGGCTCTTCTAGGCGCGAGTTCAAAAGGACGCTGTCGGACGAGGTCATCCGCGAGCACCCCGAGGAGGCGACGACGTGGAGCGCCCGGGAGGAGCGGAAGTTCCAGGAGCGGCTGTCAGGCCGGAAGGAGGAGGAGGTGGTGGTGTTGTCACCGAGGCGGTTGTCGGACGAGGTGATCGACGAGGAGGACGTGGCGGAGGAGGACGTGTGGAGCGCTCGGGTGGAGAGGGTACTGCGACGCGGCCGCAAGGACACGTACCACGGGGCGCAGTTGTCACGTGGGTCGTCGCTGGAGGAGGAGGTGGGTCGCAGGAAGTCGACGACAGAACTAGAGGATGGCGGACGACGGCGCAGGGTGTCGGAGCTGGTGGACCGGCTGCTGCTCGACATCTACGGCAGGTGTGGCAGGAGGGTGTCGGCGGGTGGCAGTAGCGCCGCGGAGTCTGACGGCTACAGCGCCTCGGCGACATCGTCCTGGTGTTGGCGCACCGAGGGATATCGGCCAGGCCAGGACGGCGCGCAGCGGGCCAGTGTCTCCACCAAGAGTGAGTACTACTTTACCTTCGTCTGCGCTCACTGTACAGGATGGAATGTAAATGACGAATAAGCGCGCGGGTACAGGTAGCAAAGTCTAAATAAAAAACAATTGGGTACCTGATTTCGTAACCATGCTAACTCCAAAATTTGAGAAATAGCAATAAAAAGTAATATATTTTCCCGGTGCATTTACCTTTATCTTAAATATGTTACTAATTGAGATACAATATTTTCCCCCATTAGTATTGTATTTCAGATAGAAATAAATGCACACAACAACGAAATTATCTTTTTTGATAATTCTTAAATTTTGGGGCTAGCATGGTTAGGAATTTATGTCCCCAAACAGTAGGGAAAGGAAAATTTCGCGGAATTCAATTACCTGCTTGTTAGAATCAACTATCTTAAGCCCTGAACATTTGTCCACTAGCTGCTACTCAGTGTAACAGCAGACAATGAAGGAATAGACGGGGCTTGGCTATGCATAGGACAATATATTATAGCATGTTGGTCATTGAATTCGCGAAATTTTCCAGTCCCTACCAATTAGTATAGCAACCACTCAAATATTGTTAATAGTAGAAGCGTACAACCACCGTGGGACGATGTTTTGCGGCCCTTTAACAACGAGGTCTTAAGAGCCAATGAGGGTGAAGAGAGGTGATCACAACAGACTGTCCAAGCCAGGAATATGACCCAGGACCTCTCGCACCGTAGACCAGCGCCTAACAGACTACGCTACGGAGGCCGGCTGCAATCACCGTGAAGGTTGTGTTGATGAACATGTGAAGTAACCCTAAGTCAACATCTGCTATACGAATGGAACACACTCCTTCCGGATTCAACTCAGACGAATGATGATACGTTTCCACGGATGAAAGTGTGACCATCATCCGATCTCATACGTTGAAAACACGGAGTTACCTCCGTTATTATGGCATGTATTTATTTACCTGTACGCCTGTAACTACCCACCGTAGTTAATAAAGAACCGATATGACACAACGAAAAATTTAAGTTCACTTCTCCAAACACGATCAGACTCAAAATTACTACAGTACAAGCACTCGAAGTCTGAGCATTATATCAACACCAGCAGGTAGGCAACCCAATTAGTTCGTACGCGGAGACATGCTTCCGAGGACCACTTCCAATGTACAATCCTGTTTACGTATCGTCATGCTTCTAAATTGAATCCGGAAGGACAATGTTACATTCGTATGTTGATTTGTCGGTGGTGGCTATACGCTCCTACTATTGACGATAGAAGGGTGGTTGCTATGCTCGTTTTTAATATAGGTCTGGCTACCTGTACTTGCGAGCTTTCACATCATTTACCTTCAATCCTGTATATTGGTTCCAGCATGGAAAATAAAATGTGTTACAGCGTAAACACTTCTTCTATACTCTGTAATTCGGTTGTGCTTCCCACTTTATATTTAAGGTAAGCCAATTTCGTCAGTTTCTGCAAGGCGAGTCACTTTCTATTTACAGTTTCTCGAAAACGGTTCACCTGAGCGTGTTCGGACAAGAGGGTCTTTTACATTGCAGAAGTCCCAATACTCAATAAAACTTCATCAAATGTTGGACTTGTCAGACGCAACGAAAGTTGTATGCAGTTCAAGGGTAGCCACCCCTGTTATTTTCTTAGTTGCGGAATGTTTGAACGAGCATTTGCTGTGGGATTACAGGTCTCGATTACATAAAACTATGTTCTGGGTTTTGTCTCACGTGGTTTCTGTTGTTCCCCCCTCCCCCCTCCTCCAGAAAACGCTGCTTCAATTTTCAAGAGCTTATTCCATTTAGGTGCTAGGTGTCCTGCATGTTTTCTTTTCAGTTTTATAACGATTAATGTGCTGGAATTTGTCGGTGTTTTTCAGACTCACGCTGTTTATACGCACACACAGTAGCTCATGTTTGTGGTGGTTTTCATAATCCACTACTTTTTAGGTGACAGTTAATTATTTAACTTTTGTGTTCCTCATGATAAACCCGGCAAAATACATGTGCTAGTTTATAACATGATGTTATATTGTTGGTGACAGTGGCGTGTTGTTTTGTGGTGGCAGGCTTGACGGAAATGCGGGCCATGGTGGCCACACTGCGACTGGACGTGCAAATGGCGGGCGGCCGCCTCGTGCGGCAGTTGAAGAGAAGAGACCGCCTGAAGGCACGTCAGGCCATACAGAACAGTGTTGTCACTGCCTACCTGCAGGCTGTCTCCGAGAAGAGGAGTGAGTACAAACTTTTACTTTTTATTTAAATATCTAAGGTTCCGTCTGCTGTCTACGTCACAAACGGTTTGTCCAAAAACCTCTCCATGTGCGTACAAGGGCCGTTCCAGTGTTTAAGGCGTACCTATGCAACCCTAATTAACTATTTTTAAACCAGGGCTATTTTTACTATGTTTATATAATAAATGCACTGTATTACGCATATAAAATCGTATTAGCACTTCACTAAAGCTACATATCCGAGCTGTGTTTTGTAAAATCAAGTATAACAACAAGTTAAATTATGAACTCAAAACAAGAAACGTTTTGTAAAATTTGTGGTCAACAATTCCTTACACTTCACTTCAGAGAACGAATAGGCCAGTGAAATCAGAAAAATTGCGGGAAAAATTCGAAGAAAGCTGAATTTTGGTGGAGATGCTAAGGAAAGTGACTAGTTTAACATACTGAAAGTCCTAAAAGTTACGATGCAAACTACCGCTGCCATCTTGGAAAATATGGTGGCCGAAACTAGTTTTTTGCAAATATCTCGCTATGTATAAGCTCTAGAACAAAATTATCTCAACAAAGTTGATGCATCACTTGATTCTCTACAAAAATGATCCCTTTAGAATTTCTCGTAGGACGCAAAGTTTTCGCGCTACGCTCTAATAAATATTATCGCTTTACCACCACCTACCACCTACGATTGTTCTGATGTAAAATCAAGCGACGCACAATGCAAGGAAACTTTAATTTGGTTATTTCTACTAGAAATTGTTGATTTACTTCTCTGAACTTTATGTATGGGTAGAGTTGTGAGTTGTATGAACCATCACCTGTGCTTTAAAACACGATATTGATAAACACTACCTTAGGGTAATTATTTCCACACCACCATTGAGGTGGTAAATGGCGAGTTTTGTTTTAAATTGATTTCTCCATTATGCCTATTCCACTATAGTCATAACTGCATAGTCCTCCGCCTACATCACTGTTTGCAATTTCGGTCGCTTAGCAGCTTTACTAGATGCATATTTTACCCGATATGATGTGGATGGCTTTGCTTCTAGATCCATAGTTCTTGCAGTTGTGCCGTGTAGTTGACCTGAGTTGTGGTTCAAGTCAAGCATATTGTCGTCGTCATTGTCGCAGTAGGTTTAGCCGTCATGTCCTCAACCACTGTCGTTAAAAATTTCAATTTCTGTTGGAGCGACGTCGAAATTGCATGTTTCGTCTTCATCATCTTGATCATGTATGCAGGACGCCAAATTTGAATGGTTTAAAATTTTGTTATATTTATACAAGGTATGGTTTGTTTTATAGATATAAACATTGTGACTATTTTTTACAGAAATGAAAATTTTCTAGCTGTCATAGTTTTCGTACAGTGGCATGTTAAGGCTGTTCAAGGGCCTCGGGCATGTAATGAAAGCCAATGTAAAGTAAGGAATTCATAATGTATATGTAGCAAGTATGTGTTTAGTACCTATTTAATAAAGTTTCGGGACTAAAATAGCTTTCGTTTAATTTATTTTAATGAGAATGCTGTCCTAATATAATTCATACAAATCAGAACTATTTTCTTTCCTTT
>PNEQ01127584.1:52207-63141 GCA_003012365.1 Medauroidea extradentata | reverse complement strand
TTTTTTTTTTTTTTTTTTTTTTTTTTTTTTTTTTTTTTTTTTTTTTTTTTTTAGTCGTTAAAACGGGAACACGCAAAATATGATTTTTAACAAGCCATTACCCGAAAACTATGAGAGATAAAAAAATTTCATAAGAGCCAAATTTAGTCACATTTTGTGTCTAAAATAAGAAAAAAATATCTGGTACAAATAAAAAATAAAAAAAAGGTGATGAAAATTGCGGTAGACCGCGCCCTTAAGGTTTATTTGTTTAAGGTGTCGCTTTGTAATTTAATTTATAAATGGGATTTATTAGGTATTGCTACATTACCGAATTAATGTAAGTATACATATATTGACAATTTTATGTCATTTCGAAAAATTTCCTTAAAGTTTGGTTGGAACCGACTCCAAAAATTACAGTTATTGCATATTACTGTCCTAATAAATTGATTGTATTCTAAGAAGGGGAAAAAATAACGCAATCATTATTTACTTTTTGGTGCATTTTTTTTTCGGAGTAGATTATTTTTAATTAGGTGGTATTCTTTGTTAAGAACGTTTTATTTCTTAATTTTTTATGGAGTTCTGGTGCCTACCTTCCACATTCGTACTGTTTGTCGTTAAGTACTTCCGTTGTGTCTTCGCAGTCCAAGTCATTTCAGAACGTCCTTGAGCATAGTTAGGTACCTACCTAGTCTTGGATTGTCGTAAACCTACCAACATCTCAATCACTATACATTTCCTATTCCATTTTGAGAAGTTTCCTAGTATATCCACATTAACGTTAATAGTTTCCATTTTGTACATGCCGTACATTTTTTGTTCTAATGAGTTTAGTAAAAACAAGTATATATAGTAATTTTTTGTTCAATACGAGCAACTTAAAATATGTAGATAAAATTAATGCGCAGGTTATCACAACATTAAAGACAAAATATATAATATGCACCAAATCCTATGAAACATGTTTTAGAGTTCTGTCTGGTTTGACCGTGGCCTATGTTTGCAATTATTTCTGTGCCTGCGGAGAAAGGTAAAGATCATGAGTATCCTTGCAGGTGAAGATATTTTGGTAAATGCGAGTTTTCTCAGCGAACATTTGTCTTGATAACAAGCTGCGAGCACTGGCCTGGAAAGAACGAGACAGAAGCAGGGACTAGAGCGGCAGTGGAATTATTGGAACGGACAAAAATATGTGGAGACGAGCGAATACTCAGAGATGCCTCAGAAAATACAAGGCCAGTTAATGAAGAGCGGAAAGAAAAAGTAAAAATAAAAATATCAGATGAGATCGCTGGAATATGAGTCGTAATACGAGACACGAAACATAGAAGTGATACTTCTGAATGATAAAAAAAATTTAAAATAACAACACAATTCTATATTTGTCGGAAATAAGACTGGGGAAATGAAAACAGAATAAGCTTCATAGAGTTCTCCGATAACCTAGCTAATCTGAAATACCTTCATTGTTACACACACTCTAAAACACGTTCTTTGTTAAAACAAAAATTTAGCTGCCACAAGGAAATTTGGTTTAAGCATAAACATCAACAACTGCAAATAAATTTAGAAGGAAAATAAGTTTTTTGTATACGTTATTGTTAACCAAGATTAAGTTGAAATGAAATTATTCAAGTAGAAACATTTTGGTATAGGAGTTACACGTTTAGAAAAAAACTTAACAATGAAAAAAAAATTAAAAAAATTGCTATCCAGATAATTAAAACGTTTGCAAAGAAAGCACTGCAGAAGAAAATAATTATCACTAAATACATACTTCTTTCTAAATTTTCCTTTCATGAAATAAATATTTTTTACCTCAAGTTTGACAAACTCAGATTAATATTTTTCTTTAAATATTAAAAAAACTTTGGTAAATATTTGAGTATGAATGTTTACACTATTACTATAACATTTATGAAACTTAAATAGCCATAAATTGGCAGACTCTAACAAAAGTGTCTTCTGAAAGAAAGTACCATGCTTTGAAAAATTAGCGCGTGGAACATCACATTGTGTGGAGGGAAAACTATTCCTCCCAGCGATATCTTAGTACTGTAGGGTCAGAGATATTTTAGAGGATATTAATAATTTTCTTGGAGGGCAAATCCATTCACAGCTACTCGCTAGTTACGACTTGGAAAATGCTTCACAATAATTTTGATATGTGTAAAGTACAGACGAACAATAAACTTAACAGTTCAGTATGTGGCAAAAACCGGATAAAGTTAGCTCATTACTCGAGAAAGTAAATGAACAGAGTATTTATTGATAAAGAGCTATTGTATGGCTCTCCATGCGTGTTGCTGCACAAGAAACTCATATAAAACTGGAGATGATGTGTTGACTTGTGCCAGAGCCAGGCAAATCTTTTTTTCTAAGCTTTGTAGCGTTCTCATGACACGTATTGTTAATAAATTGAAGAGTGAAAATTCTAAATGATCTAAGTGCCAAAAGAGACCGAATTGAGTTTATCACACAAAAATGAACTATGTGCAAATGCCTATGTTTTGCTGTAAGAGCTTAATCCAAATAATTGTCCCCTTTATTATTTTTATTATAGTCAAAAAATCGTATGGCCCATATGTACGCATGTTCTTACAGCGCTGTTTTTTCCCTTTTTCTTAAAAACATATGTTTGGCACTTAGATCATTTAGGATTTCCACACTACAATTATTCTCTACTTTAATAAAGCTATTTCGTTTTAGTAACATTAGAAATCAACTACTAGAAATTGATAAAATCATATTCTAACCAATGATACTAATATTTTTTATGTGCCGTTTAGTATAATTTATTGATTCTATTAACTCGGAGATTCAGGCCTGTTGACAATATTTGAGAAAAGTACGTGTTGTATAACATATATTTTATCTGTAGTGTTCCAAATGTTTTGATAACTATTACTAAACAGAGTTAATAATTCATGTCATTCATGTCTGAAAGGTCAAAGTGAATGTAGGGATTGTTCGCAGTGGCCTGTGGAGCTGAATAGCCAAGTAAACATGCCCGATGCTCAGAGCCACACTCCGATGTTTGTGACATTTGTTATGTTGAACAACCGCCTATGTGTTTATTACAAAGCGAGTCTGCCAGTCAAGTATGTTGTTTTTCGTGTGCTTCTACAAACAATTTTTACTTTTTGAAAAAAAAAAAAAAAAAACAGCTATTTGCGTGACTTCAATGTAATCAAATAGCGATTAAAACTTTGTCAGACGAAGTATACCAGCATTTCAAATAACGTTTATGTTGTAAACACCGCATCAACTTCCAACGAGCCAGCCATGTGGTCCTGACAGCTCTGTTGGTAAAAATAAAATATTCATATTGGAAACACGAAAGTCGGAGAGCGTATAAGTTCCTATACGTCCACATTTCTTGCTGCTTACACCACGGCCGTCATCCAGACATGCTCTTACACTGTCTAAATCAGAAATAGTGAATATTCTAAGTTTTGTCACTGGGTTTCACAGATTCTGGGTGGATCAGTTTCAACAATTGAATAAGTAATAAATGACTAGAAAATCAGTGAATGTTAAAGGATTAATTTTTGGAATCGGGTCACTATACACGGGAATCGGTGAATATTCGCAGATTTGCAAGTGGTTTCTCACATATTTAGTTAGCTGATATTGCTTCATCCGAAATCTGTGAAATCAAATGACAAATCTGTAAATATATACTTATTCTGATTTAGAATGTAATAACGAAGACAAAGCTCATATTTCAAGGCATATTTACTGGTATAAATAATTCAAAATAATTACTACACGAAATATAAGAAAATGTATACAGCGTTGTGTCATGGAACAAGTCCATATTTTGTCTCTCGTTGCAAATATTTACGCATTTCTATCTAGAATTTTCAGTCAAAAATAAATTAATCGTATAAATAGCAATACTGGAATATGATTAAAGTTGTTAGTAATATGACGCCAACAAAAATTCTTTAAAAGCTGTCTGAAAAATAACGTTGATTATACAAAGTTACAACAATATTGCTCTTGATTGAATACTTTAATACTAACACGCGACTGTTAAAACATTCATAGAATAGCAGTAGTTTGTGAGCGAATCTGTCAGTATCCTGGTTAACACAACTCGTAGTCACGTATTTGATCTTTGGCAAGCCTCGGAGTTCGTGTCTACATGTTGGTTGTTGTCGGTCCTAGTTCGTGAATTCATCTGTGTGATTTGAAGTCATGACAGACGGTCGTCGTGTAAGGTATATTCTGTCCACTCTAAGGTTGCAGCAGAAATAAACATTGCTTACGAAAAAAATCAGAGCAATTGATTCATATATTCATTCCTCACATTTCGCTTGTGCCATAACACAGTTTCCTTGTATTATCCAATATTTAAAATAAGATTTATGCTGTGCATAAATTTTATTGTCATAAACTTTGAATGAATTAGCTGCAACCGTAGAATGGATAGAGTATAGACGGTTTGCAGGAAAGAAAATTGTTCAATAAAGAAAAGAGCACTGTCTATTCCTGTGTGTATGTGTGAGAGTATATATATGTATATATATATATATATATATATATATATATATATATATATATATATATATATATATATATATATATATAAGCGCACATTGAGTAGTCCAGTTCCAAAACTCCCCTTGTCCACTTTCACAAAAACTGAGAAAATTGAGAAAAACTGATTGGCAAGCGCTTTGTGACATGGCCAAAGCAGTTTTCAAAGTCTATCTGTTATTGACTAAGGCGAGATTTGAAACCTATCATCACGTCAACTTTAGCACACATTAAAAGTTACACAAAACTCTTCAGAAAAAATGTTTCCTTGGTGATGGACAAGGTGAGCTTTGGAACTGTGATACTCTCATATACTTTCACAGATGGCGTACTGACACGATTCTCATTTCACAATTCAATACTCATAAATAAAATGTCCAACCATAAAAGCGTACTCCAGGATATAATTCTATACCATTTTCAAATTGCGAAATTTTTAGTCAAATATATTTTACATTTCGTCGACGGTGAAATCATTAGCGGCAGTTACAAAGAACGTTACTCAAAACGAACTGTAACCTTTCCAGCATACGCCTCGAGCGATTTCAAGTGTTTGTAAATGAAAATTTTGTGACTTTAAAAGTGAGGTTAGACGACCTTAGTTACATGATATTTGTTTGGTCATGGTCGTTATTATTTTCCTCTAAATGTTACCTGAATTCAAAAATATTAATAAACCGCTTGCTTATAAGTAACTACTATAGAAGCACTGGCTACTACACACTGAAAGAAACGTTTTGTTGTAGGTACCATAATAGTGTTAAAATAGGGACAACAGTCCAGTTAGGTTGTTGGTAAAATATACATTGCTGCTGCAACAATGTGTTCTGTAGAAGTAACAATATGTTCTGTAAAAGTAAGATTATATTTTGTTCCTTCTACAAAATATACTGTTACTTCTACAGAACATATTGTTGTAGTAACAATACAAATACTAACGACAGCCAAACTGAAACGTTATCCCTATTTTAACAGAAGTATGGTGCCTATATCAATACTGTTCTTTCAGTGTGTGTATTAAAGAGAATCATGATATTTCTGTACTCAAAAGTTAAGGAGGAAGTATTACACCATTTTGGAGTTATGTATTATTGATCGTAATTATTGTTTCAATTTTCGAAAATTCATCTTTGCTAGGGCATAAAATGTGAATTTATAAAACTTCTGGCGTCACATGCAATTCTGTGGTTCTTCTGTTACGGCATTCAAACCGTCCAAAAATATTAATCAATGTCTTATTCCGGACGTTTTCACAGGGTAGAATAATACAGGCATTACATCAATAATAACTTTTAAAATACTAAATGGCCTTCTTCTTTAACGTAGCCGAATTAAAGCAATGAAACTCAAATACATTCAATTCCTAAAAATTACTTAATTTTAGTTGACCCGTGTAGTGCCACGATGAGATATAGTTGACAATATTCTTTCAAATTGCTCACTTTACCTATTTTCGTGCACGGCGCAAGGTTTGCAGGAAAACAAATTCCTCTTGTCCGACCAATAGAGTGCGCTTTTTCTGCCTCTGTTCTATCCCCGTAGTTTAAAACATCCATAGACTTTCATCGATGACGTACTTACAAGTTTCTCATTTCATACTGTATGTACAACAGCTTACACACGATTTACTTGTCGTAAACCAGTGTTACCTTCTGATATCACGGTAGACTTTGTGACACTTAAATGTTCCATTTTAGGCTGATTGCGTAAAAAAAATTTGTAAATATATTCTCGTATTAAAAGTCATACATTTAAATCCCTCATTTAAAATGTAAATTTTTATTGTTACAAAGTTACCTCTAGGTGTCAAAAAAGTAACCCAGGTTTACGGTAGTACATATTCCTGAGCAATTTAGACTCGTAATTAGGTAACAACAGGGTTCGATTCCCGGCCATGCTATTATCATGATTTCAGTTTGTTAATGAATTACCAAAAACCTCTCCCCCCCCCCAGGCACCCAGTGTGATGTCTTAGTACGGGCTATTGCAACTTGTTCTTCAGTTCTAGAAATCTGATTAAAGTGTCCCGTCTGTAATAATCTCGTTATCGATTAGATGTTAAGCTGTAGCTACAATTCCAGGGTAAAAATTCATGAATCTGAAAGAATACGAGCAAGCAGGAAACCCATGTTACCAGATGGTTGAACGATTATACGCTTATGAACAATAACTACTTATATATCCTATAAGCACAGTTAGCTCAGTGATTAGTGAGTACTTACGTAACCTCAAATAACATCTGGCTTCAGTGGGAGGAAGTTCTTTGGGAAAAATTTCTAATTTAGATAGGTTTGAACTTTAAACGAATCTTGCAATGGACGCGTATCATAAACCGGAACGATTTAATACGAATCTTGCGAGTCGTAGAAAACATCAAAGTTAAACGAAAACTACTGAGATCAAATGTATTGTTAGCTGATAACAACAAATATGCACAATTCACATAATTCGGGAATTGAATATAGTCATATGAAGACGCACAAACCCAAAGAAAAAAAAAATTCCGTTCCGATGTTAGTGGACACTGCTTTCAATGAAGTGCATATAAACCAGTTCAGTTTGTAATACTAAGCCATTGCACTTATCGTTAAACTGTCGCATTATAGGCCATGATATCTTCATAGTCTCAGCCTATATATTTTTTTGGTAAGTACATATATGAAAATATATATATTTTATCTGTTGCGGCTCATTTGAGGCGAATTGTGCTCTAATATGCTGTTATGAAAATGTCATCACCATTTATTTTTTTACACTGTCCTACCATTTTTGTAACAATAACTCATACACTGTTGCACATTAGGAATCTTAATCTTCACTAACTTGATTAGTAATGATGGATAAAAAAGTAAACCATAATGGAGAAATGTTAATCCCTAGACACCTAGATACCCAGATTACAGATTAATTTTACGGAAGGGTTTAATTAAGTACTAGCTAATATTGTGACAGCCACAGGAATAAGTAGCATAATGTATGTCAGTTACTTAAGATGGCTGGAGGTAGCCTAGTGTTTGGAGTCAGTGACGAGAGTTGGGACGGTGATTGGAAAAAAATTCTGACTCATTCTTGGATGTGATAAAGAGTCTGGAACTCGTGACTGGAAGTTGTTGGTAAATAGAGGATATGACTGGAAGTATGGCAGTAACTGGAGAACGTGACTGGGGGTACGACAGTAACTGGAAGACGTGACTGGCAGTGACTGAACTTGTGGCAGTGACTGGAAGTCTTGTCTGGACGTGTGACAGTGACTGAAGGAAGTGGCTGATATTGTGGCAGAAAGTGGAAGAAATGACTGGTGACGTGGGAGCAAAGGGTGTGTTTGAAGTTCTGGTGACTAGAAGTGTGACGGTAACTAGAGCTGTGTTAGTGACTGGAAACAGTGACATGAGTAACAGTGACTTCATGCTTGGTATAAATGTTCCAGGTAGCCGGCCAGGAAGGAAGCAAGGCTACAACAAACTGCACAGCGGTGAAGAGGCGGCCGACGTGAACGACAACACTCAGCAGAGCCAGGAGAGTGGTTCGCACTCTGACACAGACTCTACGTGTAGTGGTCATCACGACCACACTGACTCGGACTGTGGTGAGTACAGTTCCTCTCTGACTGCAGCTGTATTGCTCCTCAGCTATTGTACCACACTGACTCGGACTGTGGTGAGTATTGTTCCTCTCTGACTGCAGCTGTATTGCTCCACAGATATTGTACCACACTATAGTCTGTACTGTGCTACTACTGTCTTTCACGTACTACATCGTAGTAATATTTGCTTCTTTCGCACAAATGCCATTGTACGCACTGAAAGAACAGTATTGTTGTTGTTACCATACTTCTGTTAGAATATGGACAGCAGTTTTGTTTTGTTATCAGTATTATCTTCTTTGTTCATACAATAATGTGTTCTGTTGGAGAAACAGTGCATTCTGTAAACGAAATACCAGTATGTTCCTTTTTCTTCTACAAAATTAATAGTTGTAGGGACAATCCCAACAGTACTAACCATACCTGAAATTTGTTCCATATAGTTACTAAAATAATATTTTAATTTTAGTGCGCCATTAAGAATAACAGGAAAATCATACTGTATGTCAGTGGATTTTGTTTTGCTATTACGATTGGTGATTGTATTATTGTGTTCGAGGACAAATCAGGCTTTCTCTCAAGTCTTTCGATCATTTTATTAATTTTGTGAAATCCTAATAGTTAACTTTATTTCGTTGAGCTGTGTAAGCTACAAATTTACTCACGTGCAATTCACACGATATTCTGTTAGTTGCATAAATTTTCTGGGATCCTTATTTAGAGCTTGATTTATTATAGCGGGATATGTGCGATGCTGAGGTCTGCGATCAGTCCTTATACAGACTACAGAAATGTTATTTTGTATTGTGGACAAGTAATAATGTATAGTATTCACTATGCAGCTCTTGTGGATGTAGCCGTTCGGGTCACGAGAAGAAATACGTCTTGTTGGGAATTTTTTTGCAGGTTATATGGTTAGGAACCGTTTGTTTCGTGGAACATTCGATATTTTCTTTGTCTAGTTTTAAGAAGATCGGTTAAAATTAGTTAACAGTTAATAATGTTATCTTCAAGCTTCTATGAAGTCACATTCTGATAATAAATAAATGCACTAGCAAGATAAACCTCCTATGAAACATTTTGCGGTAGCGATTAGGTAAGAGGGCTAAGGTAAGAGTGTTAACTTATATATATTGTTATCTAACTAATTTTCTTAAAATATGCTAACACACTGTGACAATTGAGGTTTACCTTTAAAGAGTCAGTGTTTTTGTTTATTTCTCACGGTTATGTTTCTTTCCAAATTTTTGTTATATCTATGTTAGGCTGCTTTATCTTTGCCGAGGGTTATTATAGAGTGAGAAGAAAATAATATGTTCAAGAAGAGGAGTAACTTGTAACTTTTTTTAACTGGGTTGTTATGTCGTTGGAATTAAAGTGAAATGATAATTTTTTAAAACTTTTCCTTATTTTCATCATAAAGTGCATTGTGGGAAGACTGGACGTATGAGAAGAGAATTTATACCATATAAGTGAATTGTGAAGTTTCTTATTGTTACACTTGAAACCATACTTCAGCATCTCGTGTACCTAACCAAAACATATCAGCCTACATATACCACGGATACCCTGACAGAGGGAGTCTTCTTTTGCTAGATGGGACCGAGTTACAGCCGTGGCATTTTCATTTATACATGCAGTGGAGATGTTTGCAGTTCTCCTTAGTAAACAAGAGCAGAAACGTCTCAACTGTTTATAAGTAAGCTGTCTTTTCATAATGATGTTAACTGTACATTAAAAAAACCAAAACGTCCGTAATGGTAATACACGTAGCCATTACTAGTACTAGGTATATAAATAAAAACAATATATGCTGCATATTGTAATTAATAAAAAGGCTACATTTTAGTTTGTGCATATGTAGTCACAACCTTTTAGACTAAACGTGAAGTGAAATATGCCAAAAGGGACTTTCCAAAATGATAAATGCTATTGAATTTGGAACTGAGAACAAAGAATAGAGAGTTTATTTTTTTAGACCTTTCCATACATATGATTATTACTTTGTTTGAACATATTTTCAAGCGGTGGATACAATGATTAACTGAATCCATGTTTGACACTTGCATGCAGTGATGACGTAACAGCATCACTTCGTGGCACAAAACACTTGAGCTGCTCTCAATTCTTATCGTCTGATTTGTTAAAGTATACGTAGAACATTCGCTTGAAATACCAGTATTTAAAAAGTATCGAACGTTTCCAAAGTAGTCAATTAGGATTTGAAAAATGACGTAAAATCGTCTTGGGCTTAAGGAACAGACATGCAAGTATTTGAAATAATATCCTTACTTGATTTGTAAGATAAAACTTATTACTTGTTTCATTGTCTGGGGACTAGTATTCTCCATTAATAATGAATCTTCTAGTGCTAAAATCTTCCATAATCTCATGTGCCGTAAGTAATTTGTGTTTCTATTTCCTGTATCCCATCTTCTTGTAGACTTAACACAGAGGAATACCTCACTTCTGTGTTAGGTTACAAAGAACCTAACTTGTCAGAATAAGTAGGCTATACTTACTATAGTTGAAAGTCTTGGGGATAACCAAGTTTTTTCTGATAAAAAAGCATAAATGTTTCTTTAATTTATTAAACTCTTTTTTTTTTTTGCATACGTATGTCATGAACGTATACAAAACATTGTGAAGTTTAGAAAAACCTCCGGAAATTTTCCTACGTATCAAATTTTTATTCTTTTTTTTTTTTTTTTTTTTTTTTTTTTTTTTTTTTTTTTTTTTTTTTTTTTTTTTTTTTTTTTTTTTTTTTTTTTTTTTTTTTTTTTTTTTTTTTTTTTTTTTTTTTTTTTTTTTTTTTTTTTTT
>PNEQ01127584.1:0-52107 GCA_003012365.1 Medauroidea extradentata | reverse complement strand
CTTTACTTTGTGTATGCACTTAGAAAACTACCCTGTGTGTGCATGTGCACCATAGTATTTTTTTCGCGGAATATATTAGAAATATAATTTGTTGCTAATAATTTCGTGGACTTTTCTTTAAAAATAGGTAAACTATCAAAAAATGTTGCAAAACCAAATTTGTAGCCAAATAGCGATCTTAGTTGACAAAATTTTACGGCACATTTTCAACAGCTGTATTGCAGGATTCAATTTCCCGAGAACGCGCTAATATAATAAATAACGAGTTGGCGGAAGTAGTATATTTTGCTTACATCCATGTATTATTCCCAAAGCAACAGTTGTGAGCATTTCTCTTGTAAACGGTACATTTTAGACGCTAGAAAAGAAGAAACTCTTTACTTTCTTACCGTATACTGCTCAATTAATAACAATAAATGTTCACAAATCTTGGCAACAGAGTAATTTTATGTGATAAACGTAACGCCATCACTATTTTAATGAACGGGAAAGGTTATGAAATGTTATTTATTTACAGGAAAAAGTTCTCACTACCACTAACATTACCCATCAAATAATTATTCGACCACAAGAATTTTTCGATATTTTTGCCAAAACTGTATTTTTAACTGGATTCACAAGGGCTCATGCCTCCCTTAATATTCATTTGGCTAGAAAGTGTTTAAACGTATATTAACTTCTGCATTAGAAATCACCTCCTAATATTTTGGTTTTTTTTTCCGTAAATCTGGCATCCACGCCAGGTGCTTTAGCTTAACCTGCGGATTGAGCAGTTATATAACATGCTCACTACATCACCAGGAATCGCACCTGGATTTACACGTACAAAGTGGAGCTACAGTACAGTACCAGTTAAACAGCGAGAACACTGTGTTACGCCATATGAAGCTGCTTATAATACTAGTATCTACACTTTGGTGAACGTAAGAGACTTGGCGAGATGCAGCAAACATTGTTCCGCATTGTGCCAGTTTTCCAATATCTTAGCGGCTATTTGCGTCAAACGTGCGCGGTTGATGAAACCATACCATACAGAGTAGTTGACAGCACTGAGTCCTCTTTGCGAAACTTTGCAACGTAGTTCACATGTGATTCTGGTATAGTGGCATTGCTAAAATAAATCTTAGCTCTTGTTGGTAATTGATATTTGGTTGAAGAATTTGAAATTATAGCTTTAAAAAATTATCGCAGCCTTCTCCTAAAAACAACGTAAGCGTTAGACAACAAACTAAATGATCTCAATTTGGAAGCA
Source organism: Medauroidea extradentata (assembly GCA_003012365.1). Lineage (NCBI taxonomy): Eukaryota > Metazoa > Arthropoda > Insecta > Phasmatodea > Phasmatidae > Medauroidea > Medauroidea extradentata. The sequence goes on along the minus strand of PNEQ01127584.1, from coordinate 50,855 downwards.
GAAGATATTGAATAGTTTATACTTAATTACTTCATGTCAAAGGTTGATGTTTACATTCAACAATTACTAACATTTTGTTTGTTTTACAATACATAGAGAGTCACGTTCAGCAAACCGTTGTAATGCATACGGAACTAATTATTTCACAGTTTTATCTCGATGGCGGATGAAAATGGTAGGTAGGTAATTTATAACATTAACGTTAAACTGAAAAATACACAATGAGTTAAAATGTAAATTCTAGGAAATAATTTCATTAAAAGTACCAAACTAATTAAACGCGATGAACCTATCCAACGTACGTTTAAAAGGTATATTACAAACTCTGGCAGGGGTTTAGTAAAAACAAAATGTAACCTTCCGCGTTAAATAATTGCTATGCGAGCTTTGCCTGTTCATAAATTGATGTTTAAAAAGTGTTGTTTAGTAATTGCAGATATTACTTCCATTTGAAATATCTATTTATATGAAGGTTTTTTTTACAACGGATATGAACCTCCGAAAATATTGTTGCTAGTATCATTCCAATTTTATGACAGTTGGTAAGACTCTACATATTGGCAGCCAATGATCCTACGCTACACACGGAATTTTGCGTCTACTAAATATTATAAGCAATAAGGAATACTACAGGCCTTATTTTAAGTGTACGAAACATGACGATATAATCTCCACAGGGGTATACAAATTTTCATTTTTGGATGAAGGCTGGGGGCTGTGGTACCGTGACCTTGACATTTGACCTTGAATTCAACCTTTCAGGGAAATTAAAATAAAACTAAAAATAAAACAAATCCCAGAAATTTAACAATTTTTTTCCCTTGAAAATATGAAATTTTCATAGCATTTCGCTGACCTCAGCAAACATTTTAATGAAATCAGCAAATTTTTTGCTGACTTCATCAACTTTTTTCTGATATCATCAAAATGTTTGCTGCACTCATAAATTTTTTTATGACCTCATCAAACATTTTGTTGACTTCATCAAGGTATTGCTGACCTCATATTATTTTTCGCTAGCCTTATCAGTTTTTGCGGAACACACCCCTAATGTCATCTGACACCCTGCATGCGATTTGACACCCCACATGTAATTTGACATCTCACATGTAATTTGACAACCACATGAAATTTGACATCCATAATATAATTTGATATCTAGGTGTAATTTTACCCTCTGACCTTGGCATCCATCTTGGGGTCGCGCACCATCTTGATTACCTAACTCTCTTTGTCTGTAATTTGTTTACATCATCTTGGTACACATACCTCGGGCATCACCGAACGCGCTGGGATACCTTAGGAACGTAAATTTTCGATACAGTGAGCCAAGCAGCAATGGGATGTTGTTTTGTTCTGTAAAGTTGTATTTCTCATAATCAATGAGATTCACATATTTCAATATGTGGATCCCATTGATTAAGAGAGAAATAAAGTAACAGCACAAAACAAAATCAGTCACTCAACCCATCCCAACCAATCAGAGTCAATCCAAGCTACGCGACCAATCAGGGGACAGCTCGTCTCCCATTGGCTGAGCAGAATACGTGGCTTTACCCATGGTTTTCCAGCCTCACCTTCAGTCGCACTCGTGTTCTTGAACCCTGTGTGTCTACTTGATGACGGGAACAGATTACACTTCCTGAAACGTCGTTATACTGTTCGTCTGGAAAACTACTGTGTTTTGTGTCGTCTCATCGTTGTGTCCCTTGTTTTTCTGTTCGTGTCTGATATATATTGTGTTTTGTTTCGTCTCCTCTTTGTGTCGCATGTTTCTGTTTGTGTCTGATATAATACTGGTTTTGTTTCGCCTCATTGGTGTGTCGTATTTTTTTATTTTGTTGGACATACTTTTTTTTCTGTTTATTCCTTTGCCAAAGCAGTCCTCAAAAACCTGGTTTGTCTACCTTGCGGTGTCTTGGGTTTTTCTTTTTTATTTTATTATATGTTTGTTCTTTTTTTTTAAGTTGATCCGATTCCATTTACAGAATTGTATGTTATGTATTTATCCTGTTGACTGAAGCAATAGCTGCTTATTAATGTTTTTTCCGTTATGTTTAGTTTTCTTTGACAGTCACCTATATCGCAGTGGAGTGTGTCCAAGAAACTAAATACACTCACAATAGTAGTTTTTAACACAAGCATCGTGTACATTGCCTTATATGTGAAGATTTTAAGTTCCCATACACACAGCTCCTGTACATAAATTTCTAAGAAAGTTAAGGTCGTTGCTCTACTCATCGTTTACGAAAATTAACGATGGAAGGATAAGTAGGACAAACTTTCAACTTCATGTATGCAAAAAGTAACCCTAGTATAGTTTTCATGCGTCAAAGAAGTCGCGAAAGTTGCAACATGTTCTACTCGTCGTAAAAAAAGAGTGAACAGTACAAATAAACCAAAGCAAATGGAAGTGAAACAAAATTGACAGCTTTCAAAACATCGAAGAAACAAGCACGATGTAACAATGGGTAAGAAATGTGCTGCTGATGTCACGCATACTAAAATATTAGAAAAATAATACAATTGCTGGATGTTTTATATACCTGCCATACTTAAACTCTGAACAGCATATTAGACGTTTATCATATCTTGGCTAACCTCTGGTGATCGATAAAACCTCTTCAGTAAACTGAGAAAACCTATAATACTTCAGATCGTTAGTTTTTATAACCACATTTACGGGAAAAGTTGTTTGTATATTTTAACGTCACTTATTTTTATTTCGTGAGGAATCAACTGCCAGGGCATGAAACATTAGTTCACATACACATTCTATTTTATTCTAATGTTACATATTGCTATGATTCCATAAGACTTCAGTTTCTCTCTTGTCAAAGTCAAAGAAATATCGTAATCCATTATTTTATTTTTATGCAGTTTCCAGTAAAAAAAAACTGTTGACAAAGTCTAACTCTTAAAATGGACTAGTATCTTTTGTAGAAACAGTATATGATACTTTTATAATTACATTTTAATCTAAATAATAGTACTTTAACGAGGTAAATGTTCCTGTAACATGGTACACATAGTAATAGATTTCCATTTCTCATCACAAACTTGTTAAACATTTTTTAAAGCGACTTGACCAATTTCAGGCGTGAAATATATTTATTAATTTCTGTCATTGCAAAATATTGTCCGGATGTCCCAAAAGCAAACTATTTTCTATACCTCCAAGGAGAAGACCTGCACGTCAGTTTTCTTACCATCTATATAATTCATTTTAAGTATACACCAGGTCCTGCACTATTCACTTCACACTATAGACCATCGACCATGTTGCCACACACTTCCAGTAATGTTCCAACTGAAACATTTTTTACTGTATCATTTTGACATTTTATAGATAATACCTTCTAATGCAACCACTAACTTTTATATTCGCATTACCTTATGATTTTTGAAAAAATTGCTGAAATATGCATTATTAATTATTAACATTAGACTCACTACGCCTAAATTATTAGTCAAATGATGTAGATTAATGATTCTAATGCAAGACAAAATTATTAAAGTAGTGCTATAAATAAATGATTTAAACAACTCTTAATAAACACACAAAAAAACAGTAAGTTCAACATGGTGGGGATCTCTCTCCATAATCTCACCTCACACTGGACAATATTACGTATGAGTTATTGTCCTAGATTGTTTGCTAGTTTTTTAACTGTGTATGTTACGGGCAGATACACTTGAATCAATAAATAGGTCTGCTACACACAACACTAGCTGATCGTTTAAAAAGAATCAATGTGTACAGGAGATGAATCAGGACCATCTGTGTTGTGTTGCATGGAGATAATTTATGAGAACGTTAAGTCGAAAATGTGTTTCCTATCTCTCATTAAGTGAATTATATTCGGCGTAAAAATTCTGTAAAATTTAATTAATTTAATACTTAAATGTATTATTCCTAGTATGGGCCAAATCGTTAAGGTACGATATGCTCCAAACTTAAAATGCCATATTCGGCAATGATCACGATGAGAACGAAGCGTTATTACAGACAACGACCTTTCCATAATAATGCCTTTTGGTTGATGGTGTTACACATTCCTTATAAAATCTTACTGCCCGCGCTTCAGACCAATGTAACCACATTTAACATATTTAACTGCTTTGGTTATTTATGGAAATATATTTACTGATATGAACAAAAATTTCATATTTTACAACAACCAAAACCAAAAATCTATATGTACATTAGAGTTAAATATTAAATAAAATGAAATTTTACATATCTGAATATTGTCAATAAAATAAAAGACCACTTATTTTTTTTTTCATTAAATTATAACATTTTATTTACAAATATAAGATTTTATTTTCTGTATGCAGGTAGCTTTACTCACATTACATTTTACTTTACAGACCAGATAATACACATTTTCGACTCAGCGTACAATACTGGAAGCAACTTTGTATCGTATGTGATGGGTTCTACTGTCCATAACAATTCATGCCCCTCGAACTTCATGCTCGTATAAACCAAGCTTGATAAAGGTTACGTATGGCCTCTTCCTAATTCTACAAGTTTCCAGTTCCTTTTCTAATGACCTCGCTGTCGACTTCATCTACCCAATAGAATATATTTACATTGCAAATTAGTTTCACATTTTCGTAATGAGAAGAAAGAAAAATGGTTTCTATTGTAACGGTCCAAGCCGGGCGGTGGCTTGGTTGGGAGCGCTATGTTGGCAACCTCCTACCCTGACCACACCCTCACCCTCTGGCTCGAGCTTGCCGGGCAGGCAGACTTACTTCATCAGCATTGTTATCATTTCCTCCAGCATACGCCATAATTAGACCTAAGTATCGCCGATAAAAACGCTTCGCGGGCATGATTATGTTTCCGTGATTTGTAAATTGCCATCGCTGCAACTAGCCCGTAGTGCGCACAAAACTCATGTTTTGCTGTCATAAACATCAATATACGGCGAAAAGATGGAATAAAATACGAATATTTTGTATAAATATAGTCTCATCGCACGGTGATTTGTTTTTCAATAAATCTGAACTCTTACGTCTCGAACACCATATTAAATTTAATTCCTAATACTTTCCATATTTGCAATTACGCATTACAAAACGTTGCGCGCACGTACCAAAACAGTTTGTCGTTTTAAGTGATTTTTGAAAATTATTCGTTTTAAATTTACAGACAAAATAATGTACTAAGTTATTTATTTGTGTACAGCCAGCGAAAATTTACGACATAATATAACAGCAGTATCAATGAAAACATTTCATTCCACGTTCGTGGAAATGACTTATCAGTAGAATAACCCCCCCTCCTTTTCTACGCTTTAAATTTTAGTTGTTATAATAACAATCGAACCATAGTAAAATATGAAAAACGAGATCATATTTGCCTTTAGTTGGTGTTTCGTGACATTTTATTTCGACGCTCGCAAAATCTATAAACTAACAGAGAAAATTTATAAACATTTCAACAATTCACTTGAAGATGTCCAGAATAGGCCCTACTCATATTTCATACATTTTTTTCTTCTATGATTGCTCAAGTATTTTACTGTAGTGAAATATACGTACTGAACTCGTATTTATCGGTTTAATATTTCTTAGAGTTCGTCTAAATTTTGAAAGCTTCCTAGTTGAAAGCTGCAGTAGATGTGACGCAGTGATTACTGTAGGTGATTTTTGCTCGCATTTTCATTCTGCCGTCATAAGGTGTCGTTATTGTGATATCTGTGTTGTAAAGACCCGCGCTTGAACCACCAGTACTATCGGCACTGCCTGCTGACCTCGTGAAGTGCACGTGGAGGTGACCCTCTGGCGGGAACATTCTCATTCAGGCCTGTACCGCAGCCACTGGGATAATATACAACAATCTGAAGACGGTATCGCGTCACTATGAATGGCGCGAAACACTGCTGTGTCGAAGTGTTTCTTTGACGCTTAAACCAGCTCACTTAATGGGGATTCATCCCTGACAGATCGGTTTTACGGTTCTTCTTATAAATCAGGGAATAGACACATTGTTTCACTTTTTTCACGCTGACAAGGCATAGTTTATTGTTTCATTCACTTTTTGGAATCCATTTGACATTTTTTTCTGTTAATTTTGCAGCCTCTGTAGTCGCTCCCGTAAATAAAGAAATTTTTCGTTTTGAGCTGTTTCCCGTTACATAATAATGAATATATTATGGTTCCAGCAATTACAGAAAATCGATGATTGTATCTATGCCTTGTCGTGACAAACATTTTGATACCTTGACTGGAACAGAAGTTATCGAGAAGAAACAGATAAACCCAAGGTGGCAGGGATCAATACCCCTTAAATTGACAACGAACATAAGGCAGTCTTGGATGGTTCAAACTGTACACTAGAGCGCGTAGAATGTATGAGGATGTTAAGACATTGTTTAAGAAAAGGCGGTTACTGATTTCGTTGAGGAAGATCGGTGATCGTGACGAGAATAAATTTGGAAACAGCTATTTGTTAAATAGAAATATATTTAACTATACCGAAGTACTGTTGCATACTCTTAATATGAAATATAGGCTTAATACTGAGGTGAGGTAAGCAAGCCTCACGTCTCGCTGATATCGAGGTCAGTAAAGGCTGAGAGATACATCTTTGTACACAAAGACAAGTGTTGGATGAGAAAGAGGTCATGTAATTTGTTATGGAATCCTCTCAGTATTCGCATAGAGTAATTTGGAGAATCTAGGAAAACCGAAATCAGGATTGCTAAAATCATTTATCGAACCCAGGTCCTTCCGAATACATGTCCAACCGTTACCATTGCCGTACCTTGCTCGGGAAGGACAAATGCTTTATTGATTTTGCTGTCAATAACAGACTTTCGTATTTTAACTTTAGCTCTAAATATGTTTATTTATGTATTGGAATAACTCTTTTCGAAGGTACGATAAATAAACTTTTGTTATGTTTCTTTATATTCAATAGCCTTTGCTTACAAATTTCCTTCATCTTTCGAGAATGTAGTTCCTTTGCTTCTTAGGTCCTCTTCCTTCATTTTACTGCTCTTCCCTTCCTGAAATAATGTTTTTGTGTTACTGGTCTTAAATGTGTTCTGTTGTCTATTGCGTTTGTACAATATTCAATGGTTTTTTTAATGTTTTTTTTTTAGTTTAAATAAACTATGTGGGTTGGATTTGTAGCTATTTAGTGAACTGAAGATGTTGGGGGATAAGTCTGCTACGGTTCATTCGGTATATGTGTCCATAAAAATTGGACGACTTATTAAAGTCATTAATTTAATATGCAATCATAATAATGTTTTCCCCAATCATGAAGTTTATTTCCAGACGTTTCGATGATCGTATTAGAAATATTTTTCAATCACTACAATATGAAAACAGATAATTAACATAGCCTAAGTGATGTATATTGTCACGAATCATTATAGGGAATTAATGTGGAATAGAAACAGATGTAAAGAAACCTAAAATAGCCTAATTTCAGGTGCATAACTTACCTAAACATAACTATCAGGGGTAAAACAAACTAACTCTGGGACTTCTATAGTCCATGCGTGAGGTACTAACAAGGCAACGTAACGGTAACATACTCAGTAATGAGCACGTGTGTTTTCCTGATGTAGCACCTGAAATAAAAATTATTAAAACACTTAACACAAGACTGAAAAATTAAGAAATCTGAGACAAGACAAATTAATGAAAAATAATTGAAAATCCTACGGGTTCAGTCATCGCATTTATAAAAATTGCTAAAAGTAGCAAAAATAATTAATAATAAAGTTTAATTAAATTAATTAAATTTATAATACAGTTTATATGATGTAAAATGATGGTTATTACATTTTATTTGCGGGAAGTATGGCTAAACGTCCAAAATACGGTTTTGCTTATGAAAATCAGGGTAGTCTAAAATAAGAAGTTTTTTTTTTTTTTAAGTTATTTTGAAGGAACAGGAAACCATGCTTTTTAACAAAACGTGCCGAAATTTCAGTACTTTTTCGGCGTAGTTTGAAAAGTGTGCTCGTTTCGTAAACATATAAATGTTACGTTCATTAAGTATTAATGGTAAAAAGGAACAAGTGAAAGTCGCTGCAGCATATCTCTAGCCAGGTAGGAAAACCTCCTATAACAGCAGAAATGGGGCATCTTCTGTTTAGTAAGTTGCAGCGTGGTGTTGGTTCATAGTAGTTCTGGTCATTTTACGGATAATTAAAGTTGTACTAGAGTTGTTCTGCTGACATTCCCGTACATGACTGCGTTACCGCAGCAACTGTCATTGTAGTTGAAGTAACTATTCAAATAAAACACTTCCGAAACTGTTTATTGCTGTGGCGTTGCTACCCGATTTCAACGGAACTGTGGATGTTACAGGGACGAAACTTAACCACAGTCTGTGTACGCACACAACTTCTCGGTGTGTTCTGTCGAGACAGAGCAGAGGTAGCATTCTGTCTGTGTGTGAAAGGCGAGGTAATGTATGGCATGTCGCTGTTCACGCAAGTTCAGTTGCGAGGCAGCGCGGCGGTTGTCTGAATACTCTCTCTGGACGTGTGTTGCAGTGCAAGTGAGATTGACGACATTTACTCTATATCTCTCACCCTCCCTTCTTTCTTCCTCTCTATAAAGAGAAGAACAGAGAGATTCTATAGCCTTAGCTACTGCTGTCGCAAAACAGGAAGTTGCGAAATTTCAGCTAAGTGTACGAACACTGACGATAAAAAAGGACAATTTATTTTATCTCGCGTGTAAATTAGTTATACTGGAAGACAACACATTATATAGTTACAAGGTTTCAGAGTGGAATTCATAATCAGAAAATAAGGAATACTTGAAACAAGCACTGCTTATAATGTTGCTTAAGTAGCCTAAATATTTTAACTCATAGTGCTACTGCTTATTGTGATAGCTCCAAACAATACTTCATGAAGTAAACTCCAGAAATGTACTGCTTAATATGAATTCACAGTCACAAAATAAGTGTTACGTTTTTCACAAGTACTCATAATCAAATAAACATTGCTTATCCATGCATATAAGTAGAACTTCATCAAGTCTGTTCCCTCGGTGACTAAAGTACAAGATTTCTGTTGAAGAATTGGGTTTTCCTTCCTTCACATTGGCATTTCATTCCACATATTCAACGAAAAGAGGTACTTAAACATTTAAAAGACATAAAACGCATATGGAAAAAAAAGACGGAAAAATAAAAATTCAACAGGCACAGTTATGAAAACATAACTTTTTTCTTAACCTTTTCCAAACACTTTCTTCTTGACTTTGTTCTTTAAAGAATTTCGTATGATAACCATATCCCTTAGAGTGATGTTTTATTTGTAAATTCCGTTTTAGTAACAACTCAACATTTCGTTACGTTTACCTACATGTTTTAATGAAAATGTTGCTGATTGAAAATGTTCAAAATCCACTTAAGATAGGCCTAGGCCTACCTAGGCGGACGAAAAATACACCCAGTTAATTTCTGTACATTAACAGACGTTTCTGTTAGGACATGCTCATAAAACAATAATAATAATAATTTAATTGAAGTGAACAAAATTTAGTGCCGTCTATAACTAGGGCTATAGTAAAAATTCGCGAGTACCGTTACCTGTATGCTAGAATTCAATGTCCTATGCATACATTCATGCCTTCATCGTCCGCTGTCTGAATGAGTACTTAGCAGGTAATGGACAAATGGTAGGACTTGGGTATGGTAATGGATTCCAGCATGTTGGTCGTTGAACTCGAGAAATATTTCTAGCCCTAGATATAACCTAAATAAATTTTCGTCAAGTGAAAGCATGCCAGGTTGGAAGTTGACAGAAAGATAATTATGTGATCACAACATGCAATTTTACTACACTTTACCACTTAATTCACAACAATTACATGTGCTCAAAGCCAGTTTTGTGATATGAGGTTATGTTGTAAGTTGGTAAGCAAAACAGGTTCGGCAATAATATGTGGTGTACATGAACATTAATTTCATCATAATTTACATTCGTACGCTGAATATCAATTGAAAGTAAATTAAGTAAAATATTCTAATCAACAAATATGCAGCACGTGTTTATGCAAAACGTGTTTTTCAGCGAGTCGAGCCATTAATGTAATCTTTTATTTTACAGTTAGCAAACTTCATAGATAAAAAAAATGTGTTAACACATAAACTAACACGTTTTTGACATCAGTGTTGTTATTTTATATATATATATATATATATATATATATATATATATATATATATATAATTAAAAGCAAAATACTTTCAAGTGAAATTGTCAATCAAATGTAACCAAATATTCAATTACACTAAATGACTGCTGTAATTAAAATACAAGTTCAGTTGTGTCATGTTGGTACTGATATTGTAGCAATACTTATTTGGTTACTTCATCAAGTACAACTTGGTCTACATAAGTAATGCTTGTTTCAGTTTTACTTCGTGAAGTAGGCGATTATGAATTCATCGCTGAAATAAGTATTTCTTAGAGAATAAGCTCTACTTCACGAAGTACTTCTTATTTGCCAAACAAGCCTTCGACTATGAATACCGGCCAAGAGTTGTTGATAACACCATTATCCAAAATTGTATTTTCTGGATTTTACGAAAACGATCTTCTATAGATTAGAAAACTGGACGCAAAGACAGTTATATCAACAGAAAAAAAAATAAATTTAAAAATTAAGTGCTTTATGTTTATTTTATTGTAAGAACAGAAAATATAAAAGGAAACTGTAATGAAATAAAAATACCATGTAGTGATGTTGGCTGGTGTTCTGCCGAGACTGTTAAACATAAATATGTATTTCTAAATAATCACTCAATTATGTTACTCAACGATCGAGTGATCGCTCGATTCGTAAAATATCTACATTCAGCCCATCACTACGGTGGTTCATCTTATGCGACGAGCATACGTACTCAATATTTGCGTTCGCTAGTACTGCAACGTCATCAAACTCCGAAAATTGCAGTGCGGTAGCGAACTACGAGGCTTTCATACTCAGCCCAGTTCCGAATGCGGTGAACACAGAGAAAACAGCTTCTCAACGAATATAAACTTGATGTGTGTAATATTCGCACTCAGGCCGCAGCTCTGGCTTCTGAGCACTCCATCCATCCCGGTAGTAGTTTTAATCCCTCTGGCTACACATGACTTAGAAACTATCATATTTATATCATTACTTGTTTTCTAAGAATGTTGGTTTCCGTTGCTGTCGTGAATCCAGAGCGCTGCGACTTGACTATTTTCATGCATTATATACACACTTATTGACTTATGATTATAAAATTCTCAACTGCATTTAAACAAATTTCAAGCGTTACTAGCAAAATTAAAAATGTTTTTGCAGCAACCTAACTGATAACTAGATTGCTGATGTTGCTTGTTAAAAATGCAGAAGTGTTCTATCTTTTCTAGATTGTATGTGTTTTATTTACGTCGGAAGATAAGATAAGATGCCACATCACATTATCACTGGTTAGTCAATAAGAGTTAAATTATATGTTGAAAATATGTGAATATTTTATAATCGGTTACTTGGCACTGTAGGCTCGATTTTTAAGTTAACAATAAATTTACTACGTCAAATTATCAGTACTTGTTTTCTTGGCGAGATTTTTATTCTGTTACATTTTTTAATCTTGTCTTTTAGTCTTTCTCATTTTTCCGAGGTGTTCAACGAATTACCTTTTAATCTTTTCAAGTTTTTGTAATAATTTCCTTAAAGTTTTTTATTTTTTGCGAAAGTATTGTGGAAAAAACAAATAATTTGCGCCGGTGCATACATGTGTGTTATATGTGTATAAATAAATAAATAAATAAAGATATATATATGTATATATATATATATATGTATATATATAAAGAGATAGCAGGTTTTCGAGATGGGTTTCAAATATGTTCTATTTATGTGTTGTGTGACGTCCCGTACATTAAGTAGAATATTCACAGTTTCTCTGTATCTTTGAATGGATTAACTATCGTACTGTTGCTGTAATAATCAACAGCTATCAGACTCGCATTACTGCGGATGACAGCTAGTCTGCTCACTGCTTTGACGAGTTATTTGAACTATATTCTTATTCGCCTCTCTCTGCCGTACAAATGAGACAAAACGACTGGTTAAGTTGACACAGTTACTTTTTTCTCGTTTAAGTCGAGGAAAATTTAAAATTGTGACTATGCCTGATAAAATGTGTTCTGTATTTGACATTTTCATTATTTCTACAAGATATGAACGCAATAATTTGTTGAATTTTTATCCTATAAACTTTTGTATTCGCAAATTACAAACCTAAAGTACCAGTTAATCTATTAAAGTAGAAATGTTTATTTTTAAGGGGTTGGAATGTGTCGTTTTCATGCATTTGATACGCACATATTAATTTATGATTATAAAATTTTCAACTGCGTTTAAACGAATTCCGAGCGATACTAGCAAAATTAAAAATGTTTTTATGCAGTAACCTAACTGATAACTAAATTCCTGGTATTGCTTGTTAAAAATGCAGTAATGTTCTGACGTTTCTAGATTTTATGTGTTTTATTTACATCATACTCCAACTGTAACTCCCAGTTATTTAAAGCTATGATTTCATTATCTCTGCATTCTGTATAATAGCTTATTAATTGAAATAAGTACGGATGAGGAAGGCAAATTTCAATAATAGAGTTGTGGTTGTATCGAATCTGTGTACAAATTTATCAAGTGACCTTTAATCGACTTCAAGCCCCAGAAAAATGCATTACGGAAGTGAGATCACTGTGTTGTTGTAAAACTCACAGCTAGGGTCAAATTCCGCTCAAAGTATTTCCGAAAAGGTGCCAGCAATGTTTCTACCACACGCGATGCACTGCATATTTCGTCATTAATCTGTTCGCATAAATACGTTACCGGGAGTTACTGGGAAATTCTGTTTGTAACAAACCTTGAAAAAGTTCAGTACATGTCTTTTTGGGCATGTTTTAAAGTCATGGAACGCACGTGTATTGGAATAAAATACTGCTCAACTTGTTCGAACATAACCCAGAAAACACACCGTTACTGTGCTACATGTTTCGTGACTTACATGGCGTGACGTGAGGCAGGGTCGTGTAATTGTGGAATCAATGCTACATCTGGAGAATGCCTCCTGCCATACAATTACACGATTCATCAAGTATGTAGTTGCACATTAAGGGCGCGGCTACCACAATTTTCATCACCATTTTCTAAATTGTTTATTTGTACCATATATTATTTTTCTTATTTAAGCCACAAAATGTGACTAAATTTGGCTCTTATGAAATTTTTTTATCTCTCATAGTTTTCGCGTAATGGCTTGTTAAAGTCATACTTTGCATGTTTCCATTTTAAGGACTACACTAAAACCAACTGATATACCAAACTAAAAAAAAAAATGACAGTGGATAAAGACATTGCAGGCTATAATGTCATTCTCATAAAAATAAAGAATAAAAATTATTTATATTTTAAAAAAATGCTGAAACTGAAAATAAAAATTTAAAAGATTCAATAATTTTTTTTAATACAAATAATTTTTATCCTTTATTTTTACGATCATGTTATTGTAGCCTGCAATGTCTTTATCCACTGTGAATTTTTTTTGAGCTTGGTATATCAGTTGGTTTTAGTGTAGTCCTTAAAACGGAAACATGCATAATATGACTTTAACAAGCCATTACGCGAAAACTATGAGAAATAAAAAAATTTCATAAAGAGCCAAATTTAGTCACATTTTGTGTCTAAAATAAGAAAAAAAATCTGATACGAATAAAAAATAAAACAACGGTGATGAAAATTGCGGTAGACTGCGCCCTGAAGGGCCAGTTTCACAACGTCTGTTTAAAGTATTGGTTATCTGGCTATATGATAAATATAAACGAAACTTTTAACTGCTGGTTAAAACATAGCGTTTCTGAAAACACTACTCCCGTTTAAAAATGTTATGGTTAGCTAAGTGCTGGTAAATGTAAATTTGGCAACCATGCAGTGACGCTTCACGTTGTGATTGGGTGTTGATTGGTTGTTTTTAAGTAGCGATTAACATTAGCTTGTAAACAATGGACGAAAGAGGTTAAAAGTGCACGTCCCGGTAGTTTTAATACCTCAGAAAACGAACTACTGATTACCATAGTTAAAAAAATTTTCTCATATTGTGAATTGCTTAAAATAATTTTGCCTAAAATAGTTTTGCCTAAAACGCTCTCTTCAAAGTTCTGCCATCCTCGCTTAGCTTGTCCGAAAGTCATTTCCCCTAAATTTATTTTGCCTAGTCGTTTTGCCTAAATAAATTTCGCCTAAAGTCGTTTAGCCTAATATAATTGTGCCTAAAAGTAATTTTGCCTAAAGTAATAGTGCTTAAAGTCGTTTTGCCTACGATTAGGCAAAACATTTTAGGCGAAACGACGGGTACCCTTCAGTTCGGGTTCACCCTATGTTTACATATCACTATGGATTGAACATTTTATTATGAACATATTCCAGTTCATTCCATCATGCTAGCTTCAGTCCGAGTCCAGTCCAGTCCAGAATTTTGCTTTAAACGCAGTGTGTGTTTGCTGTCTGCGGCACAGTAGTACTGACTCTGTGGTGAACGTGGTCTGATGTCCCTGCGTTTACCAGCTTATTACGAGTTAATAATTGGCTCTGATACCGCAGCAGCATGTCATACTGGCTGCGTGACAGCTACTGTCGCCACACAATAACTACCGCTAGTGTTTGAAATACAATCCGTCAGTACGTAGATCCACATTAATATTCATTTTCGAAAATAAGGTTGATCTCCGCCACAGAGTAAATCAAAAAGCTTGCAGACTTAAGACGGAATTTTCTCGAATATAAAAACAAAGCATTTAACATAAATTGCATTACGTTCAGACTGATGACTACACACTAAAAACTGTCAGCAAAGAACACTTTTGTTCAAACACGAACCTCTGAAATGTAGCAATGCGAAAAAAAAAATCGGCACAAGTATATAGTAATAGAAATAAAAATATTACATTATAATTAAATTAATAAACTATTTACTTTAATGGTATGTTATTTGTAGAATTTGTAGTATTTCAATCACAAGTTAGATAACATAAAACCAAAGTACGTATATTTAAAGTTTGACCAGAATAGCTATTTCCAACGCTCTAATCAACATTGATGTAAGCACGTATTTCTCCAAAAGTGAAATGTAATTATACACTAAATATTGTTCTTTAAATCTTGTAAACCGATATCTTCATTTGCAAAATTGGGCTGCCGAAACCAGAGAAACGGCCTTCCAAAGTTTCAGGAGGTCTGGGAAAAGCTATCACGATAGACAGTAGTTGAGTGTCTGCTTAGTGCTAAAGACAAATGGCCTCCGACTCACGCTCCAGGCTGCACACAAACAGTCAATAGTCTGGTATCTCATTACCTAAACGCTTGTTGCCAAACATAATTTTGAATGTTTCTCATAGTTTACCAGTCATTAATACAAAACAAGCATATTAAACACTTTCACTTTAAATGACGAGTCTAAAAACGGCAATAAAAAACTTCAGTTTATCACGCCTGTTCTGAAAATACACATTTACTGTAAGCTTTCATGTTGCTTAAACCCAGACTGCATAGAATCAGTTATTATTCGTGTTCTTCCACACAACGAATTACTTCCTATATCACCATAGTTTTACAGTGCTCTAGTACATTTACATACCAAAAATACATAACGAAGATGAGTTTAATGTCACAAATTGTTGACAATGCACGTTACAGGACAAATATTAACACGAAATAATAATAGATCCATTCAAATTTTAAGAAATATTTAAGTGCATATGAGAAGATGTATTTAGAAAATAGTCTTTGTAATTTTTGTAAGCAAACATGTTTCTAATGTACATATTTCTGGTGACGCCATCAGTTTGTAACTTCGGTTGTGGCGAGAGAGATTACGAAAGAAATATGTTACACAGGTACAACATTGGCTAAAAAAAATCGGATTATTACGTTTTGGTTTTAGGTATTGACATTAACATTTCATACGAATCTCAATAAAATGTTTAACCGGTGATTTACTAAATATACCTTTTAAATCAGAAACTGTCAGAGAAGGTGTTAAAGCAGAAAGTTACGAAGAAAAACTTATGAATTTGTTTAGTATATTGGCTCCTGAAACCTGTCTATTCCGATAAATAATTTTATTAGTATATTTCACTCTTCAAACGACACAGAAGGGAGTAATATCAGTTAGCGTTGAACGTGTTAATATTTGAGAATAAGCCTATACTTGAGCAGTTTAATTTAGAGTAATTATATATGCGGAGTGTTATTGGACGAAAATGCGGCGTGGGTGTGGATAAGGGGTTGTAAAAGGACCAGCCATCCGACACCGAGTGCTATCAATTTCACAACCCCCCTGTGAGGGTGACACAATGTCTCGCAACACGACCAGCGAGGCTCGTGTTTATCCACGCACGCCGACAACAAACGTGGGCGAGGCTGACGAAGCGAGAAGAGGAAAAACAACAACAGGCTCGCCAATAAAAGCGATCGTCAACTGTTGTATTGTGGCCTGCATCGGCTCGTGTGTCCACTGGTGTGACGTGTTTCATGAGGATTCGTTCATGCTATGTATTTATGTTTGAAACTCTGTACTGTACATTTAATTTACTAACGTGCTTGAAGTTGCATGTCAAGAATTTCAAATTTGTACAAAGTAATTTGCTTGAATTTACCTTCCTGGAACATATAATTTTATGACAGTTACAAGAAAGAAAAAAAAAAATTAAAATTAACGTAGTTATTTTTATGGTAATCAAGAAGGTTGGTAATGATTTTTGCTATATGTGATTAAACTTGAAATGATTCTATTAAGGTGATTGTGTAACTCACATTAAATACTTTTGTCACCAAAAAATGTTAGATAATATTGCTTAACTCCGTAAGCAACAACTGTCAGGTAAAATCCCTACCATAAGTAACAGAAGTCATTAACAACATGCCAGAAGAATTGTACTGCTTTGTCCGGTGTAAAATTCCACAGTAAGATGATCCAGTGCAGTGGCGTAGCCAGGATTTTAGTTTTTGGGGTGGGGCAATTTTCACCCGTCCCCCTTACTGAAGCAGTGGCCCGGGGGTCCTCCTCCGGGACAATTTGGATTTCAAGGTGCAAAATGAGACCATTTTAGAAGTTTTCCTGGTAGAAATATATTTAAAAAATGTAACACAGTCATGCTATGTTTTGCATTGATTTTTTAAAAGTAATTTTTTAAATGTTAGCAGTAGTTTTAAAATTATTTTTAACACATATTTAACACATTTAAAATTTGTGTAACTGCTTTTTGAAAATTGATGTAATGAGAAAAATAACAACTAAACTTGTAAAATAGAAACAGAACCACGTATGTTTGACTTTACGCCTTACGTTTCACTATTTAAGGTCACATAAGTATGTTTTTCGGACATCTTACCGGCAGGTTGTCGGCAAGCCAGTCCCCATACACCAGGAGGAGCAAACTTATCGCTGACGAGAGTAGTTGAATACAAGACTGCAGCGAAATCAACGCGTGCCACTTTAGTGCACGGTTCATAGAGACTATATTATTATTTACGAATTCACCTGTCACGACCGTATTACCTACCCATTAATGACTTCTAGTGGATAAATAAGCGCGTTTAGAAAACTTAACGCCATGCTCTCTAGTTTATACACTTTCAGGAATATTTATTTTGTTATGCCTAAACCAGAGTAGATAAAAATCCGGCTGGCAGTTTTGTTTAAAATCTTATTCTCCATGTTGGCTGATTTTTTCAAGACAGTGAATACTATAGTTTTAGCTAATTATGTAATTAATGAACTTCTATTTAGTTGAAACCGTATAGTTTCTTGCTTTGAAAAAATTAGTCATCGCAACGACCGTAGAAATTAAAGAGCATGGCCTTAAACGCACATAAATAATTTAAATTCACAACACAATGACTTTGTTGTCGAATTCTTGCAGCTCGCTTAAACATGAACAGAACTAGATAAACCGAACAATTCTTAAAATTTGAGTATTAATATAGATGCGTGTATTTTGTATTGCATGAACGAGAATCATTTAATTGTGTGTTACATTTACATGACACGTCACAACGGCTTTCTTCGGCTACAATATTGTTCTATCATCTGCCTGACTTCTATGTGAGACGACAGCATAGTTGAGTGTTAATTTTTCCATACTAGCAACTTGTTTAATTTGTTTAATATCACAGTATTATTTGTTCAGATATTATATTGTATTCCTAAATTAAAAATGTTTGTGTAACTTCTAACGTTATCATGTTTGTCTTCCGTCTTCCTTCTTGTAACTGCGACTGTATTTGTTTCCTATTATTCAGGAATGTTTTCTTACGGACAAAATTGTCTATTTGTAATGAACAGGATTTCCTGTCAACAATTAACACGTGACGGTAAACAGCATTTATTTCGAGTGCCTTAAAATTATTGTAAGATTATTATTTTATAAACAAAAGGTACCGTTATATTACTTCATTCATGAATTTATATTCGCATAATATAAATGACACGGACTTAAAGAACAATCACAAATAAGTAATGTGTTTCTCGAAAACGTAATAAACTGTTTAAATCGGTAAATACAAAGCAAAACAATTCCCAATAAAACACAACTAAAGTTTCTCTACAAATTAGCTTAATTTTGCCTATAGTTATCATTCCTCCTTAACACGCACGTGAAAATAAAACATTCGAAGCTCTTAATACAGTCAGGGTTAACTATACACATACTTTCATGTATTTCCCTTACCAATTGTGAAGATAAATATACTGTTTAAGATATAACGAGAAAAGGATCGATTTTAATCATCACTTCATCGTTCTGCTTAGCTAATCACGTGATTAGAAAAATACTCGGATCGGTATAGTTATATTTAATCTGTCTTAAATATATTAGATATACTGTGAAAACAAATTTTCGCTTCGTTAATAGTTGAAATACAAAAGGTCCTGAAAGCACTTTTTGGTATTTGCGTAAGCAGTATTCTGAAGCAAAAGCATCTCGATATTATGTGACATTATGTCAAGAGCTACTGAGATACACAGTTTACCCCCTTCCCCCCTTACTGTTTTAAATTTCTTAAAATTCTGAAAATACTTTCAAGTATCATTCTAGTAATGCATATTTTACGTTTCTTGCACTTCTTAACAGTCGGATTTCGAAAAATCCTTAATTTACTTTTTAGGAAATACCTTATTGATGTGAAAATCACTGCTATGGCTCGTCAGGTTCGAGCTATATCAACGATTTGGTAAAACACTTTTCACGCCTTTTTTACCTCTTAAGGGGTATGGAAAGTTAAGGAGTCGAGCAAACAACTGAAATATTCAGTCATCGATAAAATCTAAACTACTTATTTTATTTCAATGAAATTTTTTTGCCGAGTATATATTTTACTAACGAACGCCTATTTACTAGCACAGGACAGTAGTATGCTTTCTTTTGAGTAAAAAATAAAAAAAATAGTATTTACAAAAATAAAGGATAGAGACCACAAAATCCATAAAAATTGAAAGCTGTAATTTTTGTAATTTCAAACGACAGCATCAAGGACTCTGTAACACCCGACTTTAAATAATACTAGCGGTTTGATTTCAAAATAATTTAAAATCTCTAAACTTATCACGAAGAGATTTACGGATAGAAAAATGATTTTAAAACCAAAACGCGAGTATATTTGAAAGTAGATTGAAGTAAGAGTCCTGGATATTGTCGTATTAAAATTATACAACTTGCAGTTTTAAATTATTGTGTATTTTGTGGTTTCCATCCCTTATTTTTATAAATACCAATTTTTATTTTTTACTCGAATGCCAATCATAAAGCTGTCCAGTGATATATACATAGACGTTCGCTAATAAAATATCTACTCGGCAAAAACAATTTCATTGAAATAAGATGAGTAGTATAGATTTTATCGACGACTGAATATTCCAGTCATTTGCTCGACACCATAATTTTCCATACCCCTTTAATAGTAGAACTTCTTTAAAAAAACCTGTAAATATATTAATTTCATAGCATCTACATCTTTAGGGGAATATAACCTTTAAAATTTATGTTTATAGGTCCAATCTGTTTTGAGTGGGCATTGTTGAGTGGATGAGTACATTCTCTTAGTTTATGTGTTAGTAGGCCTAATTGATGGTTTGATGGTGACAGTTGAATTTAAAAAACAATGTTCGAAATTGTTGAAAAACTTGCTTGTATGCCTAAAAGTTAAAACTGTTCTACCGCTGCCTAATTTAGCAGTCTCACTCACACAATTATGGTTACCGAGATTAGTGAGTTCTCTGAGCGACATTTCACAACTCAGGCCCAATCACCAAACAAATTACATAAGAAACTTTACAAGGCCTCATCGACTATAACTCTGAAAACTCAAGCTCAACAACTCAAATAAAATCGCATGAAATCCATTTGCTTGAACTGATTTCGGTAACTTTTAAATATTAGGATTAAAGCGTTTATGACAAAATTATATTGTATCGCGTTTGAGGTCCATTAACCCGGCAAAGTAACTTTAGTTCACTCAAAATGTTAGGTTTTGTAGTTTCTCTAAAACTGTTAACCGGAAAAACAAACGCAGTTCAAACACTCGACTCCCAGTTATCTATTCTTTCACAAAATGACTTCAGAACTAAAAATATTTAATATTGAGGAAGGTAAATTTACTCCCGCAGGGTTGAAATTCCCCGATTTACGGTAATAATAAGCAACATTTTAACTGCCGTAGCATAAATGAAGTTATTAATTTTAAACTTTACAGGTATAATTACACTGGCATCTTCATCTTCCCTTCCGTCTTGCTTCAGCACTTTGATAACATATGGCAATAGGCTATTTTATTTTCTTTCTTGTCCCATATATCAAAATTTTCGTGCAACGTAACTTCACAAAAAATAAAAGTACATTAAAATCAGCGTGAAAACGGGTCAAAAAGTTAACGTGGCACAGACAAGTTACAGAACTGCAGAAGTGGTATCTTCAGTCTACAGACAGACTAGACTCAGGTCATGTGGATACCAAACTCGGCACGCTTTCTAGTCCGTCGTAGCAGGCAGTGCTATTGTTGTTTGAAAGGTGTGGTTCAAGGGGTAGGTAGTGGCTGACCAGCCTGTAACCCTGCTGTGCCAAGAGACAGCACTCAGGAAAAAAAATAGACGGGAGAGAGAGGCTTTAACCCGGAAGTGAATTCTTGCAGCAAGTACAAGATACGCCTAATTACAGCTTCCAATGGACTAGACATAAGATTATATATATAAAAAAAAAGCCTACATCATATATTTGTGAACATTTTATTAATTAAATTGCCAACAAATTCTTAAACATATTTATGCAGCATTAGGTTCACATTTTAAAATTTGAGTCAAATGTTCTATTTTCCTTATGCTACAAAACTTGTAGGCAAGTAGAGGGTGACCACCCCTGTTATTTTCACAAGGATGGAAGGTCTTTACCAGAATTTGCTATGGATTAACAGAGTTTAACATCATAAAGCTATGTTCAGAGTATTGTCCTTCCAAGTAGTTTATTTTCACATATTTTGTGAAAATAACGTTTAAAAATTCGAACTTCAAAGGCTAATATCATCGTTAATATTAATTTTAGACGCAAAGTTTTCTGCACATTTTGTGCTTATTATTTAGTGAGGAATCAACTCCCGCGGATTGTCGGTCGAATTCAGCCCCACCCTGTATGTGCGTGTGTGTGTGTATATATATATATATATATATATAATATATATATGTGTGTGTGTGTACACATATGAATATATACACACACCGAACGAAGAGGTGCAACGGTAACTCGTTGGACTCGCATTCGTGAGGATCTAGGTTCGATCCCTAGATCCTACCACACAAAGTTTCACGAATTCGCTCCAGGTGGATGCTGGGATGGTTCATTAACAAAGACCGTGCAGATTTGTCGATTAGACGTATATCCTTATCTCCTTACATTTATTTATATATCATTTGACACACACACTTAGTTTTCAAATCACCCTTTATTTTCCAAGTTTTTTTATGCAACCGAGCAAATACGGAAAGTTTGATCAAATGTTAACAGTTTTCAACGACATATTTATTATAGCATTGCCGACAGCCATACGTAAGTCTTTTACAGACATCGTAAAAACTCGAACATTAGAAAACCTGTAAGCTATATCAGCTCAAACGGTGGTGCCAATTCTGTTATGGCACGTGCTTCAAGGACCAGAAAACTGACACCAAGAATTTGGTACGACTTATAACGCTGAGTATCATAGATTGAGGGTAACTACACGTAACGAAATTTTCCTTTTCGTAAAGATAAATTTCTGATTTGCGTATGAGAATCTTAATATAGTGTATCGAATTTTTGCATCTGAAGTAAGGGAAAGCACGTTTACTTTACAATGTTAGTGACTATTCCCGTTCCATTTTACAAAATTAAACGTAGTTCTTTATTGCTATACAAGCAGTAACACTATGAAAAAATAGTTTTACTTGTGTTTTATGAAAATAATACTTACAATTGATTACCTAAGCCGTCTTTAAAAAAAAGTCAAAGTTTTCCTGCACATACATGTTAAATTTATTTCTGCAAAAAAGTGTGTTCTGATATGAAATTTAACTGTGCAAGTAAGTGTGTTTTAAGTCTTCAACGCTACGACATCACATACTGTAGATCGTACCGTATGATGTAATGACTCGCATTTAGTCAGTCATCATTATTGCTAGCGCGCTACCCACGACGGACGGTATTTGTAAATCCTGCTTGCGAATATCCGGACCACGGCAGAGTCCAGCCCATGCTCATTATCTGACTTCATTATTCATGCGCACACAGATGGGTGTTAGAGAGAGACAAGGCGGGTCAGGGAACTGTAGTCACCGGCTGAATGGTAGGCAGGAAGTTATTAGCGCCAATACAGTGCTGCCACGTTCAGACAATGAAGGAATAAACGCTCGTACTACAACAGACAATGGCAAGTTCCCTTAACAATCATGTCACACACAATGTTCCAGCATTTTATGACATTTCAGTAGAACGCGCTTGAGAGGGTTATAATTAAATTAGTAGCAAATGGGCTATCTTTTCGACATAATTTTCATACAGTGGAAATATGCTAACAGTATATTTGTATACATTTTCAACATATTAATAAAACGTGTGACAAAATTTGCTAATGACTGGGCCAGATTTGGCAAACAATTGAAAATGTTCATTTTAGTTTATATGAAAATTGTAAGGAATATCAGTATTATGGAGGAATACATTTATAATAATGAGGGGAAATTCAGTAATATGAGTGAATCAACTTAACTTTGCTACTGTAGAATACATGAGGAAAGAAAGTAATCTTACAAAAAAAAAAAAAAAAAAAAAAAAGGACAATTTGTTACTTTATTTTACACTGTTTATAATGCTATGCTTAACCACTCGTTGATTAAAAAAACTATTCTTTGAAGTTTCTTGTGGGTTGTTTTCAAGCCAATATAATATTTTAAGTTATAGACATGTTTTACAGTGCCGTCGCAGGCATATCAATATTGTAAAAAAATGTTGTGTAATTTTACACATAATGAATGTGGCAGCATTGTTTCTGTCAACGTTTGTGTATTTTTACACCAACGTTGGTTTTTTTGTAGTTGTACATTTTCACAATAAAAATACCAATAATATTTGTAAAATAGACAGACCACTGAATCACTATATACACATGATGCTTGTGCCAAATTGCATATGCTGCCAGATTAATATAGATGTCACTATTGCCGAAATTTTACAACCGGGAGACGTAAAAATAGTATTTCGTGCATTTTCATGTACTTCATTCAAATATGTTTTGGTATATTATAACTGCGCTTTTACAGAACTACTAAACATCTGAAAATTTTGAGATTTCTTGACAGGATTTGAACCTACGATCCTTAAACTCACAATCCGGAAGTTCAACAACATTACCACAAGTATAACTTCCAATGCTTTCTGCTCTCTATGGGTTATACAGCACTAAACCAAAATTTGTTGTTGACATAAATACTAATATTTCAGAATTGAGGCTATCGTCTTGTCTACAGATTATTACCAATTTTATTCATTGTTTGGTTAGTAATTAAATAAGTGGACTATATCTTACTTTAGGAACGCTTCTTGTGGAGGTAACAATATTTCTATGGCTGCTGAGTGTGATATCAATACCTGCGTTCGCATCTGATATCTAACCGAGACATTAACACTTTTATTTTCCTTCTCCATTTTGACTTTAAATTGTCGTACTACTGCTTACTGCTGTATAATATCGGTACTTACGGTTTACTAACTGTAAAAAAAAGTTTACAAAGTAGCACTTTGATACATGTTTAACCATTTGCATAGTAAGTTAAGCTTTAGATACTACGAAAATATTTTTTAACTGACAGAAAAATGTTCAGCAACTAGCCACCTTACAATTTTGATAATTGTCAGCCTTTAGTTGATCTGAGTTTATCCTTTTTACAGAAACTTGTGCTTCCATTTGTATGTCCTAAACCAATATTATAGAGCAAAAATCAGCAGATAATTTACATACCACACGTTATAACCCGAACTTAAGTATTTAAGACAAAAGCGTTAATATTTTGCTTTAGGACTGCAGCGTTTTTAATGTTATCATTAACGTCTTAAAAAAATTATGCAGAGAATTTGAAAATTCCAAAGATATCAGCTGGTAAGTTTCCTCTTAACCTCTGTTTCCTTCCTGAAGAAGAAACGAAATTTTTTAGACTAATTATAGCTGTGAATATTAATAAACACAACATTGAAGGTCTAAATGATGTGATTGCGATTAAACAATAGCGGTTACACAAACACACACAGAATAGGAGAAATGACTACAATTTATGTTTATACTAAAATATAAATACTAATTTACATAATTAATGTAACTGTTAAATTACTCTTTATAACTGGTAAGATTTAACAGACGTACATGCGTTTTGATAATGACACTACCTTAAAAAAGTACACCTATTTAAGAAATGATATTGCATTAATGTGTTTCTTTACACATACTCTAAAATGGGTTATTTAACACATGCGTGTTTGTTTATTAAAATGTAGTCTTTTTTGTCGAGACGTGTAGCCCGAATTACATTTCAGGAAACATTTGAGTAAAATTTCACACAATGTTGTTTTTATTTGAAATTACATATACAAAAATGTAAAATTCCCCAGGAAATGTATACGTTATTTTACCAAATATTTGACAGAGAATGATGGAACACATTAAGACGGTTTTGCAAGAACGTAACAACTGTGATACAAATTAAATTCACGTGTCCTCCGTGCTTAGTACAAAACGTATATCGAGTTTGGAGAACCTTTGGGAAATGGTCAGTATGTTTGTTATGAAATCAGAAAAGTTCTTAAGGCCACAATTTTTAACAAATGAAAACGGCATGAACAAAACTCATAAAACTGAAGCCACTGTACCAGGTACTACTTGTGTACCGAGCTTGATAAAATTCTGATTAATTGTTCATTTAAATACCTCAAGTAATGTAGAAATTTCCAAATGTTCGCCACTGTTATATTATGAACACAACATGAACAAAATTCATCAAAATTATTTTATCTTACTTTGTACTAAAACTGACAGAGTTCGATGAAATTTTGTGAAATTGTTCTTTAGCTATCTTGTTGATCGAAACATGTTTAAATAACTGCCATATCAACGTAATAAACATGACATAAACAATGCACATGAAAGTTAAGTTAACCTAACATATGTGTATAGAGATTCATGAAATTCTGAAAAATTGTTGTTTAAATAATTCACGTGTTTAAATAGTGTTTAAATGCGACCACCATTTTAAAAACATAAACACGGCGTTAGCAAAATACATGAAAGTCAAGTCATTTAAGTACTACATGTGTGCCGATTTTGCTGAAAATTAATATACAATTCCTTAGATATCTAACATTATTGAAAAAAGGAAAAATGGTTGCCGTGTTTAATATGAACCCACGGTATGAACTAAATAAACTAAAGAAAAATTATGTAACTAAGTATCCATATGATAATGAGGTTTCTTAGAATAAGGTCGATCCGTGGGTTTAAAAGTTTTCTTTGAGGGGGAGCGCACCTACTCACACGGAGACATACAGACAGAAAGGTGATGTCATAAGTCTACTTAATCTTCGGAAAGTAAACTAAAACGTTCGTTACAATAGTTACGTGCAAAATAAACTGCGACAGTTACTGTGTGGCCTCCAAGCCTCGAATCTAATAGTTTCTCTAAGCAAGGCGAGAATTTCCCCCGACAGACATTTCTCCCTTCAATCCTTGATAAAGACACGGCCCATTTGTAAACCGCAGACATGGCCGGTCCGAGTGAAAGCAGTACGGAAGACTGGACGTGGAACGCCTAATCTCGCCAGACCGGACACAAAGCTCGCCCAAATGACTGTAGTAGGTAGGTGGTTTCAGGGAAACCTCTACGCCGCTAAAGGCCGTGACTTTGTAAAGGTCTCAATCAACACGAAGCAATTGGAGTCTTCATCGCAGTCATTCAAGCGAACAAGTTCAAACAGAGCATGATTGCTTCCCATTCTGTGTGACTTGGGCTCGGTTCCAGCCCGTGCAGGTGCGAACCATTTAGTTTTACGTCCCTTACTCGGGAATGAACGTAATTTAAACATCTACGAGCAATCGTATTACTTATCTCGCAGGGCGTTAGAATTTTTATTGTTCAAGAGAGACCACTCTTTTTTTACTGAACCACTTTTTAATTCTTTGTCAAACTTTCGTCACTTCAATATCTCCGTCTTTATTTCTTTATTTAATGTTCTATACAACTCTGATAAAAAAATTAACGCAAATTAGTAACGAATCTTCTAAATATGTCGGGATACGTGATACAAAAGACAAAAGATCTTTTACGTGTTATTTCAAAGGAAAATCCGTTGAATTCAGACTCTGGTATAACATCATATTTTCTCATCTGCTGTAGTCTGTTTGTTTTGTTTTTCCTTTAAAAACATGTTATTCTAATGCGTTATATTAGCCCTTTTCCTTGATAATATTACAATAACCCTGTGTTCAGAGTAAACACTACCTGCCTCACAAATATTTGAAACATCAACTGGAATGAATAACTCTGTTCACCAACATATAGTACTGATTTTATAAACAAGCAATTATGTTCAAAATTGTCAGGAACTTTTGTTAATTTTGGGAGCTCTCGCAAGTAAATTTTTAGCACGGACTTCCAATTGCTGGCGTGATGAGCAATACTTGAGAAACCAATGCTACTTACATTCAAGTTTAAGAACTGTTTTCTATTAAAGTCATTCAAGTAATGCTTCATGAAGTACTTCAAATAAGTATTGGGTGACATAAATTCACAGTCACTAAATAAATTCTACATTTTACAAGTATTCATAAAAAAAATATTAAACGGAAATTGACATGTATTTAAAAAATCCGATACTGCTTCTAAACGTACATTTAACAAAACGGAAAAATTAAATCTTAACTACAGAAACAAATGCCTATATCTTAAACTTGTTTCTTACACTTAATTGTGTTTTGGTTCCCTCAGTTCTATGTATTTTGTATGATAGTAAAAGTAGTACGAGGAATGTACACGAAGGTCAGTGTACGGCACCTTGAGTGCAGGCATCTTGCTGGGTGATACTAGGCTTCTGCGCGGAATGACAAGTAGTGAGGCTATGCAATGGAGTGGCGTCGTACAGGGAAAGATAGGGGGGAACTGGAGATTCCCTGGAACACCCGTCAACCAGCAACATCGTCTGGAAAGATTACTACATGCGAACATGCGGGGACCGAACCCGCCGGGGATAGAACCCTTGGAAGGTGAAAAGTCTCAGACTACATATACTTACATAACACTTAAATAAATAAGTGAAAACCTACGACACATAAAACAATAAATTAAAAAAAAAATCGTATTACTGTTGACCCTTGAATGCGTCGGGTAACAGGCGAGTAAACAAAATAGTTAGTTTTAATTATGGAAATTGGAAACACAAATAAGTAACTATAAAAAAACTAACTTATACTGTGTGCGAATGTGTGAAAGTGTTTTTCCAAATATTAAAAATAGCTGCATTTAAATGCAGTTACTTAATTGATACGTCGTTTTGTGGATTTGTGCTTGCAGTTTTGTGCTATTAGTTTCAATTCCAGACCTCTTGTCTGGTTTACATAGCGGTCTTCGGCTCATTTACGTGTCAATTATTTAAAATTTTATTTTCCAAAGTACCGTTTTATGTGTCGTAGGTTTAAAAATTTTTTATTTAATGGTTATTTGTAGCTTTTTGAACTTGAATGATTCGCAATAAATTGTAACTATCAAATTATGTGAAACACATTTTAATTTATACAGTTTGAAACGAACTGAAGCAATTGCTGCCATATAATACCTAGTTACATTTGAGTACAGAATTATTATCACCAGTACACTTTACAATATTTTAATAAACAATTATCTACTACTTAAATAAATATAAACAGCACAGTACGAACAAAGTTTCATGACTAACAGTATTTGCAATATAAAATATTAATATTTTGAAATGTGTGTGTTATTTATATATATTTTAAAACATATTATTACAACACGTGCTTAACCACTATACTCAATTACTAGACACATGAAAATTTCGCGTTTTTATTTGTTGACGGACTAGACGCCGCTGACATGTACACACTCGCGCACACGTGTGATATCATAAGCTCACGAGTCTGTATGTTGCATATTTGACTGATATACGTGTGAATGATCACTCTAACTAAGTGAGTGAAGAGATATTTTGTCAGCACTTCTGGGTATTTAGCGCAGGTAAGGGGTGACATATGCAGCGCCGAAATGAGGGAGTGGAGGAAATGGATGATATCCGAGAAAACCTGCTGACCAGCGGCATAGTTCGGCATGACTCCAACTTGCGGAAATCCCGGGACCGGCTCTATCGACTGCGCCAACCACGGGTCTACGTAGAGTTAGCGAACAACATATTGGAGTCTTGTTTGTCGTCTGATGATCACGCGAAATAAGCAGGTATCTGAACTACAGACACTACGTCTTTGGGTTCAGCATCAGGTCTAAGGAACCATATCATTGAAAGGCCATTGGTTTACAAACATCCATCAAAATTCCAGTCGAGGGAATGAATTTAAAAAAAATAGCGAAGAAAGAAACGGCGTGCACAGCAATAAAAAAGCATGTATACAGAATAACAATAAAAAACAGCATACTAAGAACACGGCGCGAATCATGGGGACAGGGGCTCATTTGGAGGACAGGAGGGGCAAATAAAATACCCCCCTGGATTCAGAATTTAAGGGAAAAATATATTTTATGTATTTTGTTATTTAAATAATGCTAACTTAAGAACACAAAACTGAAGTTTTATTAACGAAGTTTCTAATTTATACATTACTAATTAATAAAAAAGATGCAACAAGGTCACTGTCGCCGAAAAAAAAGTCTTGCCCCCCCCCCCCCAAGAAATACCTGAAATGACGTCCCTGCATGGGGACTTATGTTCCAGTTTACAGTCGCATGCGAGTTGGAAGCCGAGTGTTGTTTTTAAGGACATGCAGAAAATTTGTTTGCTTGTAACGTGTAAAATACTGAGAAACTAAACGATAAAACAATCTCCATGTCCTGTAAAAGAATACTCGGCATCCGACTCGCATGCGACTGAAAAATGGAGCATACGCCCCATGGGTTAAACTAGAGACGAACATGTTAGTGGCAAATTGTTGTATGATGACATGATGTGTACAACGTTGCAACATAGCATTGTAGTTAATCCCCTCTTGCGTTCCACAGATATCTTACTTCACTGCTGCTGTTCTGACCTGCAGTGCATGTGTGCACGTTAATATTTAGAGCAGTACAATCATTATATTACGTTCACTTAATGTAATATACGTAAAATAATACCTGGACGTGGAGCGCAAGCGAGGACTTTCTACGTGCAGTATTGCCACATTGTGGACGTAAAATATCGTCTTACAACGTTTAGCCACTGACATTTTCGTCTCTTATTTAGCCCAGTATTCGCGTGGTGTGCTCAATAAGCGGTTGTTTCAGGACACCCTGTACCATGCAACCAAGAAGTGAGGTAAACCACAATAAGCACGTCTGAAACTCTCACACCACCTCGGAAAGAGCTTGTAAGTTTTACATAGCTGGACAGATTTTCAGGAATTGCAGCGAAGTTCCATCCCGATGAAACTAACTTTTAATTAAAAAAAGGGTATTGAAATTGGTCCACCTGTTTGGGAGCAACGAAGCTACAGACATAGACGTTAGATTTGTAGCACCTCTCCTTTTTGGTCGCGGGTTAAACATTTTCAAGTAACTTCCGAAAAGTGATGTCAACCCAGGCCTGATAAACATTACACCCAGTAAAATACGTAAAAGTATTATATTGGTGACGGAAAACTGAATCTTTCTATAACACGTGCACAGCTTGCATGGTAACATAGACTTCACCACGGAGTTGGAAAAGGACTGCCTGTCTTGGATGTCCTGGTAACGAAGAATCCAGATCGCAAATTAGGACACAGTGCCTACCACAAACCTACCCATACAGATCTCCATGTTAGTTCCCATCACCCACCTGCTAAACAAAATCATATCAACCATGATCCACAGAGCTAGTAATATCAGTGAAAAATCCAAACTACATATAGGAAACAATTATCTGATCACAGCACTACAGTCAAACGGATACAAGACTAAATATCTAAACAGGATTGTAAACAAACCACTAGCAGCAGAGAAAAAAGAAAAACTGGAGAACATAGCTGTCCTTGCATTTGTACAAGGAGTATCCAGCCGTACAAGCAGAGTCCTAAGGAATTATGAAATATTTACCATACATAAGCCTATAAAAAGCTGGAAACCGTTCTTCCATATGTAAAAGACAAAACTCTAGCCGAACAGCTTCCCAGAGTCTACAAAGTAACATGTTTATGAGGTCCAGTGTATGCAATACAAACTGGCAGAAAAATAAGTCACAAGAATCAAGGTGCACATACACGAATACAAAGAGGAAAACTACAGATCAGCAATAGCCGAATATTCATCAACCACCAAACTTGGAGTAGAATTCAGCCAGTTTGAATCAATAGCCATCATCAGTAACTACAAGACAGGAACAATTCGAGAGACAATGGAAATAATGAAACATCCTGCAAATATCAGTAGAGAGGATAGTAGAACCTGGGGATCACTTTTAAAAAAAATCGTGGTATGAGCATCTTCCTAGTGACAAGCCAATTAAGAATCCATCACTGGCTATCACACTCCAATCAATCAGGAGAGAGCTTCAGTGATTGGCCGCCTAGGAACCAATCAGTAGCCCCCTCTACTCCTATTTGCCCCTTGGACAGCCAGTCGCAGGCAAGGTCACTATATAAAAGCCTCCTCCAGCCACTGGCTTTCAGTCCTTCTTCTTCCTGCCAGGTGGGATAATACTTCATCCTACGAGCCTGACGTCCCTAAGCCTCTCAGGTCAAAAAAAACACATGCCAATTTATACCATTGACATGTGCTTCTACCAACTAACAAATCCCCACCCTACCTGTCCCTCGGGTCAGACAGGCGTGGTTCATTCTTATTACAGGCAGTATGTTTCCTTCAGTGCGGCACTGGTATATTGCTGCTTCACCAAACTTACTTTATATCACGAGACAGCAGGAGCCTGATTGCAGCTATTGTGGTCTGACCCCAGCGCACAAACGCTCTTATTGGCTAGTATTCCTCACGTGAGAAATACCAGAGCCTAAATTTCGAAAAGCGTATAGGATGATTAGCGTGGCACGCAAAAGTCCTCTCGTTAAAATCAATACCACATATCCGGGGGCCTCAATACGCAGGTTGGAGGTCACGTTGTATAGCGTGGAGGGGCTGTACAATAAAATGACTGGCTTTCAGTCCTACTCAAGACACTCTGATGATGTCTGCTGCAAGGTAGGACGATACGTCGGTACAAGATACCAGCACGACGTGACTCCAGCCCGGAAGGCAAGGCTACATGCAAAAAACACAGAGCGTTACAACTTCAGACAATAACAGCCACACTGCTAGGACCTACTTATAAAAACAAGCAAACTATTTATTTATATCAAGAGAACGAACTTTTACACAGCCTATATCTAGGGACTGGAAAATTTCACAAATTCAATTACCTGCAGGCTAGACTCCACTGTACTATGAATACTCAAGCCCCGACCATTTGTCCATTAACTCCTACTCAGTGGAACAACAGCCAATGAACGAACATATGGGGCTCGAGTATGAATACTACAATGGATTCTAGCCTGCAGGTAATTGAATTCGCGAAGTTTTCCAGTCCCTACCTATTTCGTATGAAAATTTCAGCCAAGTGCTATGTGTACATGGTACATTAAAGCTGATATTAATATATTTGTAAGATCACAACATTAAACTGTAATACGCCACAGTTAAGGGCATTTGTGCATGTAAAACAGAAATATTGTTATAACTTGCACATCGTGCCCTTTAGAGTGGCCACAGTACATACCTACATGAAGTGACTTGTCCTTACAACAAAGTTACTGGATAGAACTTTTATGACGGGACTTTTTGAAGATCACGCACACCTTCTGAACCCCAAGCTTCAGAACACGTGTTTTATGTGATATAGTAAAACTGAGAAAGAGAATGACTATTCAGCTTATATTTTGATGTCACTTAAAACATATTATGTTCTGAAGCGGGGGTTCCTAAAGATTGCGTGAACTTCTGAAGTCTTCACGAACGCCGCATAAACGTAATTTGCAACCACCAATTATGTTGTCAGGACATGCAACTACAGTGATCGCTCTAAAAGGCATAATATGTAGTTAAACTATGTTTATGTTTTCCATGCACCAGACAAACAAGGAAATGACTAAGACGTCACAGGTACAGAACTAGACGACGAAACGATGAGGACACAAAAGACAGTAGATTTCCTTGGACAAATTTATCGCCTATCTACTAACGTTCTAGAGCTATCACTCTTATAACCATCGCTGTAAACAAAGTAGTGCTGCTTTGTATTTCATTTTTAGGAGTTTAGATTGAGGAATCTATGGAATTGTTACTAACCACTATATAGCTAACCTACCAGCCACAACGTGTCGAAAGTTTAGCTACGCCGATGATTGGGTCATAGTTGCCCAAAACCGAAGTTTGAAGTAAATTGATGATGCCCTAGTCTCTAATCTAAATACCATGGGCAGATAATCCAACTAAGAAGTACGTAACATGTATTCATCTATGTAATAATGTGTAAGTAGAGTCATCAATGTTCATTTTGAAGATGAGTCGGTTATAACAATCATCCCAAGTACAAAGTGTTACTCTAGATAGGCCACTTTCCTAAAAAGAACGCACAATGAAAACTGCTGCCATATCAGAAGTAGACATAATAACTTACGCGAATTGTCCGGTATGAGTTGGGACTCATCAGTAGATATGTAACTAGTATCAGCCTTCAGCGGTGGCAGAGTGTTGTGCTCCAGTGAGGCTCAACAACCAACATACCACAAGGGTAGACATACAACTGAGACTGTTCTCATCACCAGCCGGACGATACGACCTACTCCTGATTAACTGCATCATGTCTTGAGCTATCTCATTTGAATCTAAGAAGAAATACCACTTTATTTCGAGAATATACAAGATCCTAGGTAATCCCTATCTACCTATCCACAACGATGTGTTTCATGCAGAACTACATAGGCTGAAATCCAGACACCCAGTCATCTCTACGGCAGAAGAACTTGTGGCAGGTGACTTTAATGTTCTTGCTGTGTTGAAGGAACGATGGTTAAGAAATTCTCAATAATGCAGTAGTAGGCCGCCCTTCGAGGACAAAAGATGCGGCGGGAACAAGTACCAATTCCCGAAATGTAGCATCTGCTGTCGAAGGGAGCCTAGAATTATCGTCTGTCGTGTTGCCTTGTCTACAACCATTTTTGTCGCTGTGTTCATTTTATTGTCGTTGTGAATTATTTTGTCAATTATTGCAGTCTATTTAATGTACTGTGTTAGACCCTTGTCAGTTATATTTTTCTGGCTACCGACTGTATTCCTATTTGCGAACTATTTGTAAACTAGTTTACTATAACAATTTCTGGCATGTCTTGTTTGTTACTGCTCATTTGCCCGTGTTTAGTTCTTTAATGTAAACATGGTGTTCTGCGACTCAACACCCGTAACTCCGTAAATAACTCTATTTGGAAAGCGGTTTCACAGGAAAAGTAAATCACTACACAGACTATAGACACCACTTTTGGTTTTGCTCGTGTCATTTAATAAAATGAGACAAAATATTTGAAATGACGCGACACTTATATATGTCTTTGTCGCTCAGTTTCCTTATGTAAAATGAGTCAAATGCATCCTGACATTTGCAGATGACTCGTTCGGCTTTGAACACGTTTAATATAAATCAATATAATATTGCTGAGGAACTTATTTGCGTGTTTTTGAACTACAACTAGCGCGATACAGACGTGGAAGAGTGCGGACTCTTAAGGTCTATTCTTGCTCGCTCAGCACATGTCTCGTCGTCTCTAACAGCATACAGATTAACCGGAGTCTGCTTTCCATCGAAGACTTCTCTTAAGGTTCTTATCTAGGTAGGCTGCGTTGGTGCATGCGAGGCACAAAACCGAAGGAGCGTTAAGAGTGACGTCGGTCGGCGTATGTAATACATTATCGCCTCTACACGCAAACCCAGCAACTGCAGGCGCGCAGAGCTTTAGTGTTATTCATTTTCCTATGGGACTTTAAGGAATGATCGTATTATTTTATTTGCGGTACTTGTGGTTCAAATTTCAACACCTATTTCTATTATTGTGTTTTTCGAATTCTGTTGGAATATTCCTAGATACGGAAGTTTAATAAAGCTGTTTTTAGCCATTTTGAGAAGTCTTAAAAATCGTGTTTCTAATAAGCGATCTTAATTTTTAAACTGATAGAAACATTGTTTGAAATGTGTTTTATTTTCATAGATGTACTCATGTAATGTGCGTTGAGATGTTTCTTCCAAATATGATTACTTGTAACTCGCTGCAGTGTGTTTCAAGCGCAGGTAGATAGGAACCTTAACCAACGTATCCCTGTCGTTGTATTTAAAAGAACATCGAGTAAGTCAGCAGAAACTATACGATAGAGTGCAGTGTACAGAGTGGCGGGTATGAGGGTAGATGAAAGCCATGCTGACCAGGAACCACAGTTGCACGTTATTGTAGAGGCAACTCACAACCTGGGGATTACACTACGCTGCCCGCATCCTGCCTGTGCCACCACCACATAGAGCAGGGGCACGAGGGGAGGTTTTGACACAATATTTACCGGCTCCTGGCACGGCGTGTTGACAGAGCCCTCGTGCTATACCCACAACACACCAATCACACCCCGAGGCACTCTGTAGCTTCTCTAGTTGGTCTCTCATGTGACAGCGGCTACAGACTGGAAGCTGTTGTTTATCCCAGGGATTTAACAGCCGGCTTGCTTCCAAACACTCCTGTCTCCGCTGAGGTAAAGTGAAATTACCTAATCATTCTCAGGCAATGTGACCGCCTGCCAGAGCAGCTAATCGGTGTTCACAACCTCGGCCGTTACTAGAATATTTGAGAACTGCACAGCTTTCCTAAGTTATTTCGACTTAGGAATAGAACTGAAGAAGTTACACACGTGTATACCCTTTGAGAAACTTCATTCATCTCTAAAGTTTACTTTTGTGCAGCCATAAATGGCGAAAATAGGAGTTTTGTGATAGTTGCATTATGTATGAACGTCTTGGCAGAAATATTTTGAAATGGGCATACGTGTACATCACATTTTTGTCTTTAAAATCACGTTATAGATCACAGGGTCGTGGTGTCCGAATGGTCATAATATTCGCCTCACACCAAGGCGATCCGGGTCTGATTCCCGGCGGGATCGGATCCCTGATTTTCGCATGTGGGAATCGTGCCGGACGATGCCATTGGTTGGCGGGTTTTCTCGGTAATCTCCCGTTCCCCCGCCATTTAATTCCGGCGCTGCTCCATACTCACCTCATGTCACCCCTCACCAGCCGTAAATACCTCGAGGTTAAGCGCTGACCGAATTCTCTTTCTCTCACTCACGTTAATGGTCTCAACAGAATGTCTCATGGTGATTAGTTGTCGGCGAGTAAACTGCACGCTAGTTTGTTGACTTGCGCCTAGAGGTTAGGTTGAGGCATAATATCCTTATATGTCGTCCTTATCACTTCCATATTCGTAGGCCAGGAACGTGCACAATACGTTTATCCAGGCGATCATCTTTAGTAGCCTCCCTTCCTTCTCTTGAAAGGTATCACATACAATTGGGTTTCTTCCTTTTTTTGGCTTAACAGCTTCATTTGCTTTTCATTTGTTTATCTACAAAACCAACATATACGTCAAACTATGCCCCTATACGATTAACATTCAGCACGATTACTGGAAATATTCTACCGACCTCCATTGCAGGCTTCCGTCCAGAACGAAGCTGTGCTGATCATCTGGTAACGTTAACAGCTTACATAGAAGCAGGTTGTGATCTGAATTTATAAGACATAACTCTAGCTTTAATTTATTTTACTGCAGCATATGACACAGGTTGGAGGCAACAACTACTTACGATACAAACTAATACAAACAATTCAGTTCAAAAAAGGACCAACCACCTTATTAGCAATATGATTACTGGATCTATCACAGTAATGATAGGGTGAGACCAAAGCTCGCCCAAAATTATTGAATAACATTTTACCACTTCTTATTAACATCTATATAGCTAACCTTCCGTCCACAACATGTCGAAAGTGTGGTTACGCAGATGATTGGGTCGTAGCTGCCCAAAACAGTAAGTAAATTGAAGATTTTTATTTACTTTATATATAAGATCTGCTTTCCATACTGCTGATTCTGGGAAAATTCCAAAATATACAAACATATATACTGGCCTTAAATATAATTAAATGGTTACCGCTTGAAGTTTCAAATAAAATAGAAAATTATTAGAGTATTGCACGCTACTTAAGTATCTCGTTCGTAGAGGTGATGCTGCATTGTATATGCTACTCGGAGATACCCTTATCGATCCATCAATTTTGTATCTCTCATCCATAAACGCAGCGTATTAATGAATATACCTTTAGGTGGAATATTTAGCACCATATTGGAGTTATTTTATTATTGCAAGTAAAGGTCACTGCATTCGCCTGGAGGGATTTCTGGAAACCATAAAAAAACCAGATGGCTGTAGCCAGGGATCGATCCTGAGTCCTCCCGAATGCGAGTCCAAAGTAATTTTTTCTTGAAAATTTTCTTCAAATTTCTATTGTCACGATTTGGATATGCAAGGGATTAATTCTGGATCAAAACCAGATGTTCTGTAACCTAATATTGCAGAATTTGAGTGGCAAAGCAAAACATCACGCAACTCGCTTCTAGCTAAATGTGAGTGATACCGTAGAGGCCACTAGAACGCTGACTTACAAATGAGCCTGTTTGATTTCTTGGAATTAAAACCTGAAAGAGAAATGATTATAAAACACTTTTAAAGAAGCATAACTGAATACTATGATTTCTGAGAATTAATTAAAACAATCACCACTTCTATTAGAAACGAATACAATATATTGAGCAAAAATTATTTATAAATGTGATCGCAGAAAATTTAGCAACTACCAATAAAGGACTAGATATATTATTAAATTTTGTTTTAATTATTTGAAATCGGTAAAGTATCATTTATTCAAAATTTAAGCTAATTGGACTGTTTTTGAAACTCGATCTCATTAAATAAAAGGAGACAGTTCTATGCCACATTTATAAAAAAAAAGAATTAAAATTATTATATTTGGTTTTTAAATTTAATATACGACTTCACGAATTAATGTGTGTGGGTGTTTAGACTGAGACTGGCATTTTAAGTGAACGAAAATAACTTGTGCTCTCTCTAGAATGGATTCACACTTCACGAACGTAATTTAAATTTACCATATGCGTTTTTCAAACACTACTGCTGAAATAACAAAACTTAATCTTAATGCCACTATGGACAAAATACATATAGCTTTATCGCCATCGGATCTCCGCAAACGACTTCCATGGACTCTGTGCCTCTGCATGTTTCACTAAGTCCTACTTATTTAAGGACACCGCCGGAACGCTAGCCCTTGGGAAGGGCTTGACTTCCCAAGCTGAACCCCTTCCGACTTGAAACTGCATGGTAACATTGTCGAGGTTCCTGAGAAGCCACGAATCCGACTGCATAGTCAGCAAAGTCCTGGCCAGTCACCCCATGCGCAGCCTACTTCCTCGACATACGATACTAACGACCCTTGTTGTCAGGCGAAACACTGCTAAATCTTGTTAGGAGACGTGACTGACCCGCGGCAATCAGGCCACTTCCTACAAGTAGTCAGTGTTTGTGCCTCGTACAAAGAGACTCTTCCTTGTCCAATAACCTGACCCTTGCCTTCCCACAGCAGAGTCAATGACAGTTACGACACTCCAAACGTGACAAATAAATTTCAGAAATTAAGACGTGATAAATATACGTTGCGTGCAGGGCTAGTGTTCGCCCGAGTTACCCTTGGAAGGCCAATGCAGTGTAGATGTACAAAAACATATCACACTTAAATTTGTATGACATTTAAAGATAAATCAAGGGGGCCAACATGACAGGAGCAACTGCGTACGAAATAAATAAGAAAAATTGCTCCACGACTACATGCTCTCGCTCTTAACACCCGTAACTCTTAAATCCAATGAAACCAATAATAAATAGGGCCTCCTTTTCCACAACCATACTGACCATATGACACAAACCGTTAATTTAATTAAATCTCCATTATTTTAATTTTAACAGCAGTTGGCACTCGCTGTGCGAACAAGGATAATCAAATCGAAATGTTTACCTGTTAGAGGCGCTTGACTCTCGCAGGAGCAGGTGATGACACTGGATACATCCCTGGCTTACAACTCGACAGGAGCCGCCTCGGAAGCTCCTCGCTCAGCCAACAACTGAGGCAGCAACAAGACAAGGTCCTCCAGAGCTGCAACTGTCGCACAGTGGTCCCCAACATGGTTACGCGCGCCAAGAATTGGGAAAGTGCTCAAATACAATATCTCTTATGTTTAGTAATAAAATAAAAATACCAATTTGAAGTGTACCAAATACTTAAAAAATTTAGGAATTGACTTCTACTGTACAAAATTTAATAGGCCATTGTGATATGTTTAGTCTCATGTGTATGACGATATCATATTAATCTTGAAAAAGAACTTGAATTGGTTAAGTTAACTCAGCTAAAGTGGGCACAGATTTCCTACATAGTTGACCAAACCCAATAATCTTTTTGTATCAGTATACTAATTCGGCTTCGATTTTTGATGGATCTTCTTCTTTTCCTTAACTGGCTGTTATATTTCCTAAGAATCGGACCATATTTGTTCCAGGAATTCACTTTTAATTTAAGGTTATGCGAGAAGCTAAATTTTTTAAGATATTTGCCAGATAATTATAATGTTCTTTGTCATCTTCTTCAAATACTGATATGTCATGCACATGAAAAATTCTCCATGTGTGTTCTCAAGAATGCGAATTTACATCCCTGTAAAAAAGTTCAGGTACTCTAGAGATGTCAAACGGCAAGTTGTTAAAAAAATTACCAAACAGTGTTATAAAGGTTGTAACGGGCAAATTTCATATATGCTATAAAATGTAGTGATAAGCTACAATTTAAGACATTTTTCTTATTTTATCTGTAAAGGCAATAGTTTCAATTAAGTGGATTCAACATTAATATTAACTACAGTGCGATGGTCAGAGGTATATACAGGTACGACGTACTCGTCATACATCAAGGCGTATGTGATACGCCATCCATAGTAATTAAAAACACCTAAAACAATCACTATCATAAATCATGCAATAAATATATCTTGTTTGGTATCATTGTAAGCTGCAAAGCGCCACTTGATCAAATATGGTAATGTAATTATGCATAAATTCACATATGTAAATTATAGTTTTTGTGAGTAAGAAGTACCCGTCAATCGGGCGACCTAGAAGGCCAGCTGCAGTCTGCAACGCCACATGTGGGCTTTGGAGCCGAAAGAATAGCCCTTGTCCCCCCTCCTTTTCTCTTTCTATCTCTCTCTCTTCCCGCTCTTTCTTCCCCCGCCTTCTCCAGCACACTGGTAACGAAATACGTATTGTAATAATGTATTAATTAAGAGATGTCAATAATATTATAAAGTAAGAAGACTATTTATGTATTTTAGTGATGTTAAAATGTACAAATTTATTTTGTGTACTAAACGTAGGTCGTTAATAGCGGACTCACGCATTCGCGGGAAGTAGGGTGCCCCTCTCTGATTGGCTGAGAGGAACTTCGTCACCTCCTTGTGCTCGGGGGTGGGGAAGAGACACAAGGCTAACAGATGAGTACGCGGGATGCTGGGGGAGACGCGAATATGTAAGCAAGCAAGCAACACGTGTTTAACTCCGGTGGGAAAAGGATAATTTCTTAGTCGTCGTCAAACTGCGGGGCGGTGGACAGCGTACTTAGGGGTCACCAGTCGAGTGGACTTCTGGGTAGTCGCGGCCGTTTCCCAAATAACTTTACTCCGTCAATTATCTTTTTAACACTGGAAGAAAATACTTTACTTTTTTGCGAACATAGGTCAAAGTAGTTCAACGTCAACTGAATCTGCAACCCGAGGTGCGTGGGTTCGTCGGCAATTGTTTTATAATCAGAAATGTGAGTTTTCTTTAGCTGGCTGGGCACATCATCAGTCTTTCAGTAATAACCTTAATCGCCGTAGACACGGACGGAAGGAGATTAAGAACAGAAATAATAATTAACGTAGCAAGGTATTAAAATACCTCGACTCCCCTGCTAGTGGTACCTGCCAGCAACACTGTTATCATATAATTTTGAAAATATATTTGTATTTTGGAGTTGAGAAAACGAAACATCCATTTTTGGTAATATTCTACACTCTCTTAGAAAACATTTTTAAGCGCAGTAACATCATCAGCACACTCCATTTTATTTCGAAACAATCGCAATACACGGGCACCATTTTGTTGGCCACTGTTCTCGAGGCTTGTAAATATACTGGTACTGCATCACTCTTCTACTTGATTGAATGTGTGCCTTTCATTAAACCGAGGCCTCCTTACAGTTTAGAATAGTGTTTTCGGGGGTGAAACTTATTTCGCATGTCGTCTTTCCATCTATAAATACCTATTAGTTCAATAGTATAACATCCCAAAAAACTCTTCTTTCAAGTTCTGTACCACGTACACCCACTGTATGATTGTATTGCCATGCTAATTTAAGAAAGTGGTAATTAAGCATAGAATTCCTATTGGTGAACTGCAATTTCTATTTGGGTTATATTGTGTATGAACTGTGCCATCCATACACTTCAAAATACCCCACTGTCAGTCTTAAGTTGCACTAATGTTCGCCCAACTATAATTACAGTTTTATAGTGTGGACGGAATTTTTTTCCCATGAACATAAAGTAGAACGAATCAGTATGAAATTGTTTCCCTCTTAATTTTTTACATATGCTGATATTTTTTCTATTCTGCAGAATTTCGCCAAATGACATGCGGGGAGACATTGGGACAATACAAGTATTATTTATCGCATGTGGGAACCTTGAATATAGAAATATAGGTAATCGCGACACATTCCCAATAAAAAATATTCACATGACATTTATTAGTATTTACTCACAGCTGACAATTACAGAAAATAAAAATAGTATAAAATTGTCCCAAAGTCACTCCACGTGTCCAATGTTGCCGTAGCTTACGATGTCCCACAACTGTACTTTACCGCAGGGTAACTTTTCATGTGCTTATTCGTGTATGCCCCTCCACACTTGTAACACTTCTGTGTACTTGAGGTTCTCTGGTAGTTTGCTACTATAAGATATTGTTGTTACTGGTACATTTTTTACCTATAGTTAGTATTTGCACTTAATCTATTCTTATTTTCATTCACCGTTATGTCCTGATGTAATTTTTGTACAACGAACTGTTGTTTCCTAACATATTCTGTTTGTCTTGTCTTATTTACCGCCATTTAAAAAGTAAGGTACGCACCTGAATATACCGTTTTCAAAATATTTTTGCCAAAAAATTCCACACCATGCCTGTCGCGTACTAGTGCGTCTTTCATTGACTTTTATTTGCACCTCGCTGTCAAAGAATGTAATGCTGTAGCAAGCACCTCCACCGAATCACATGACCTCTGTGAACGAAGATTGGACTTTGTACGTTCCCTTTGGGATAAAGTATGAATAAAATACTATATCGTACGAGGTTGCATCATCATCCGACAGTTTAAAACTATTCTATATTGATTCTCATTCTTGGCCCACAACATATGTTAATGTACTGACCTGAATTTCATCCGTTTTCTTTGATAATCCACTTATTTGACGGTATCTCTGAAATTTCTAAACTAATAGCCCAGTTCTTCTTGTGCTGAGAAGAATTTAGCCGGTGGTTTTGAACCCAACCTGACACCATGTAACGCAATTCCTGTTTTATTTCTCCTTTTTATTATTTTATGCTTTATACAACTCCGCGTCTATAAACAAACAGTCAACGGACGTTACGTGATGGGAGTTGTGTATATAACTATTTTTCAGGTAATAGCCTAAATATTGTTAGTAAGTACTATTCATTCACCGCGACAGAAATTGTGGTGCTAATGCAATTTACGAATAGAACATGTTTTATTTTAGTCACATTGCAGCCGCATCAGAACTGAAGAACGTTTTACAATTTTAGTTTTTAAGAGTTGTTGAGAAAAGTGGGTTGATAAATAAATTTTGTGTCATCATTGCATTCAATAATGAACACATACATTTTTCAACGTGTATTGCAACGGTTTTTTTTAATGTACAGTGCCAATAGAAAAATAGAAACGGAAAATTATTTTTCGCTAAGCAGAAAAAAAAAATGTGAAAAGCATTGGCAGTCGCGCAAGATGTCACTAAGAAGTGACAAGGAAAATTTGTTCTTGAGTGTCTTGAGATGTGAAAAATATCGTGATATTTCACTGTTGCCTTGTACCTGCGACGTCGGGCCTGTTGTGCAGTATGTAATACAGCAAGCATAAAATAAAGTAAAATGAAGAAAACAATTCTGTCGCCGGTTTCCATGGTAACAGAAGCATAAATATGGTATTAGCATAAAATAATTTAGTTTACAACAATTCCTGTTGCGAGAGCAGAGGAAAATTCCTGGAGTTTCAACGCCAGAGGAACTGCAATGTGTACAGTAG
Source organism: Medauroidea extradentata (assembly GCA_003012365.1). Classification (NCBI taxonomy): domain Eukaryota; kingdom Metazoa; phylum Arthropoda; class Insecta; order Phasmatodea; family Phasmatidae; genus Medauroidea; species Medauroidea extradentata. The sequence goes on along the minus strand of PNEQ01127584.1, from coordinate 7,479 downwards.
AAAATGTTAAAAAAGAAAAACAAGCACCACGATACTGATATTTTAGCAGACAGCATCACATAGGACTTACGGTTTAAACAGTTCTGAGGGCACATGAACAAACATTTACTACGAGAGAATATAGTTTATTTTTATTGTGTACGGACAGTTTGAAAGTATGAAAGTAGACCTATAAAGAGTTTCTTTGTGCACAAAACCCCTTAGGCCCAGGCAAAATACTGCTGTCTCCACGGAAACAGATGTATTACAGGATTGTAAGCATACAGTCAAAACAGAACTCTTATGCGAAACGGACAGATGACAGATGTTTCTGAAATATAAAAATACAATGTTCTAGTACAAGATTTTTGAAAACGTCTTATTGGTCTACATAAAAATTCAGCCAGTTCGTTTGCAACCGCCTGTATGGTTTAAGAGTTAATAGTTATATACATGCAAAAGTTCTGCAAATTTATTATCGAGCAAGCGTACATTCGTAAAATTTCGGTCGAATTACTTCTGTAAAGAACCGATTTCAGTTCGAGAAAATTATTAAAAAAGTGACTAGGAAAAAAAACTTAAATAAAATGTTTTAAACCTTTTAAAAATTACGTAAAGAGGTTGTAAAAATTGATGGAAAACAAATTTTGGGCAGAAAACATCTGTTCTTCTTTGTTGGCGTGAAATTATTACTTTCGTCCTACGTACAAAGTAATCACGTACAGTGAAGCCAAACAAATATATTTGTACCGTGCACATTTTATACTGATCAGTTAGTTTCGACAACTGAAGTGTTAGTTTGACAGATAAATGAATGGTAGTTTAACGAACGAAAAATAATATATTATTTGCCATATTAACTGTACAATTTGTTTACATTATTTATTTTTAAATAGGTTTCTGTGTAAATTTAGGCAAATTTATAATGAGTCGTGATAACATCCATGTGGCAGTATGGCTACGATTTAGTCTGCCTTTCAGTTGTGTTATTTGGTCCTTATAGAGTTGTAGGATCATAAAAGTCAAGGTTTGTAAATTCAAGCCAGACAAACTAACCTGATTTCAACCATTAGATACAAGCCATACGAAACGTTGTACCGATATAAACACCATGCTACAGGTAACGCTGAATGGACCGAATTTGCAAAGTAACTTTCAGCGTTTATGAACAATAAAACTAAAATCAGTTGAATGAAGCCACACCCCGTCTAACCAAACTATATAGATATATCTCGCCATATTCGGACTTCAAGAAGTAAAAAATGCAATCGTAACAGTGACATTACAAAATCTAAACTCTAGTAGCAATGCTGTTGTAATTCTGCATTCTACGTAAAAATATGTAATTAAAATTTGTTTTAAACACAAGGCTAATTACTTACATATATTTTTAAACTAAGCAATCATATACAATTAGATACAGCAATACATTTTATTTAAACAAAGAATCACTAATCAAACATGTGTTCTCCTGGTCGTGTAAACAGAGAACAAGTAACCAACAAATGCAATAAATTTGCATGACTAGTTGCGAAGATGAAGTGGAATCATACGTAGTCTTGTCACAACACACAGCATTGTACGTAACGTCGCAACATTATCTTCTATTGTTCCAAAGCAGAATGGTGTCGTGCAGTTAAAAAATATATACGACAAAAATCATATTAAACGTAAATATCTCGGGAATGTGGCAGCGGATTATCCATGAAAACCGCATGGATGAAGGGTTCACTCGTAGCACTTCGCAATGGCTAATAATATATATTGTTCTAAATTTTAAAGATATTTATTTGTCAAGATGGGAAGTGACAATTTTTCTACACGGAGTTAGGCTATGCGCCAAACTTAAGTTATCAGTAAAACATGCTGAAAGTTTTTCGAATTTGAAACTGTATTTTTAAAATAATATGGTATTATTATTAATCCAATGCTTATAGTCACAGGATATAGGGGTAAAATACTTTTCAAAAGGCCGTTTCAATACAGAAAAATGTTTTATACCTAACTAGCAATTGGCGCTTAGACAATTGATGCATAGCACCGTGCAATTATAAGAAACCATCTGTTCCATAAATGTAACATAATAACACAGCAGATCCTTAAGGTGAGACAGTCAGTGAGACAATACCATGCTATGATGTAATGTAAACGGTAAATGTGTATACCCGTTTATACTTTTTAAAGTATTTTGCGCTAAGGTTTTCTTACCTAAAAAGGACACCAAAACTACCAACTTTCGCCATTTTCAGCCGCTAGAAAATATGTTTTAATCACTAGTGGTGAGCCTTATACCTTATTAAAATGGGTAGACACACATGTAACGTTCTTTGTTTGTTTCCTAAGCAGATGTAACATGTACGTTGAGTAGTTTTCAAATAATCTTGTAACGGCGGCAGCTCTACACAACAGCCTGGGCAGGCGGCCATCACAAACTTGTTACTATTTGCGGTTGTCGACAGCCGCTTTGCTTCTCAAGAGTGTAATATATTGGCTTCATCTGCCAAACTATCAGACAAACTTAGACTACAAGTAAAAGTAACCTCAAAACATGTTTACCGAAGCTAACACACGTCTATTGTAGCGGACAACAAATAAAATATGAATATCCACGTTCCAAGTTTGGTGCAACGTTTCCTTGATTAGATATAAACAACATCTTTACTCTGGGGCGGCACACACTGTAACGGCTAAACTTCTGCTGACTTTAGAACATTTCGTAATCCCGTAGATAGAGAAATAAGGAATGTTCAACACTAACCAACATAAGGCGTGGTGTAAAGTTGAAATAAACGAGGCCATGCATGGCTCAGTGCTCAGATGACGTAACAGTTGTAAACGTGGTGCAAACAGCCATCAGCGTTACAAAAAATAAAAAACCCTACATTTTCAGTCTTAGTGAACCCCTTCGTGATACAAACCATAACCGTAGCTGATTTCATTACGCGTTCACATAATTACGACGCCTTTAGTGCGCCAAGCGCTCCGTCGATAGCTGCCACAATAACACGGCCGTTAATTATGAAAGCGTGTCCACGTACAAGTTAACAAACTTGCGTTAGACACACAACTACTTTTATCGTCATATTTGTATTGTTATATTTGTACCAGACCTTTTTTCTTATTTTACACATAAATTGTGGCTAAATTACGGATTTTTAAATATCTGACAGTTTCCGTGAAATTACTCATAAACGTCAAAATTTTCGTTCTACTGTTTTATGTACGCAATTAAAATCAGTTAAGATACCAAAATAAAAAAAAAAATTAATATCGATGGTGTAGGCTACAACGTTTCCTATATAAAAACTAAATTAAACTATTTTGTATTAAAAAATTTTGAAATTTGAAACTAACAGTGAAAAAAATTTTATTTTTTGTATTTATACATGACACATTGTAGCCTATAACATCGTTATTCACTGTAACTTTTAGCCTACTTTCCGAAGAAAAAAGTAGGTTTATGAGATATCCTGTCTAGGTGTGTGTCCGTGTGTGTGTCTAGGTGTGTGGGTATGTGTGTGTGTCCCTAAAAAATTTTGAACCAATTGACTAAATATAATCAAACTTTGTACACATATAGCACTTAGCAACCTGATTTCACTTTTATCTATTTCGTTTACGCCTTTTTCATATTTTCAAAATGGCGGCCATTTAACGTTTTTATCAAGTAAGATAAGGAACCATAATTTAAAATTTCATCAAACTTGGTACACAGACACTATATACAAAGCTGACTTGACGTTTGTATACTTCGTTCATCCTGTGTTCATATTTTAAAAATGTGGTAATCTTTATATTTTTTATCATGGTATCATATCATAGGAAATATTATTCAGAATTTTTTCAAACTTGGTACACATATACTACATACAAAACTGACTTTACTTTTATGTATTTCGTTCATTCCGTGTTCATATTTTAAAACGGCGGCCATATGTATATTTTAGCGTAGTATTACATAATGTTTGCCATTTTTAAAATATTTTTTCATAATATGCCATGTGTGTTAAAACTTTTTTTTTATAGAATTTTATCGAAATAAGTACACATGTACTACATATCCTATAAAGCTGACTTGCCATTTCTGTATTTCGTTTAGTAACGTTCAAAATTTTAAAATTGCGACCATGTCATATTTTTTGCGTAATACGTCATATTTGGGGAAATTTTTTTCCGAAGTTCTTTAATATCGTAAATCATATTCTAGTTAGATAGTTGACTAGACTTTTGTGATTTTCGTTCATTCTTTGGCAATATTTTGATACCTGCTGAAATTCTTTAACTTTATGATAGAAAGAAATCTCAAAAATCTTTTCTTTGTTTTAATGAAACTGGGTATGGGTAAATTGTTTTGTACACTGACTTATTTTTTAATATATTTCGTTAATAATAGTTTTTAAACAATATAATTATTCAAATATTCCTAGATGTACGTAAACGATTTTAACATTTAGGGTTAATTTACACCCATTTTGAGGAATGTAGGCTTATCAGTGACGATTATCTTAACTTTCGATTTCGATAATATCAAGTTTTTCAATGAAACGACTTACTATTATCAACTTTATTAATACCATATCTCTTTATCCTCACAAATTGAACACGTTACATTCAAGATACATTTGAATAAATTCAAACCCTGTGTAATATTTTTATTTCAATGAAGTTACATTTAACTTTTTACTCACATACTAGATTCTACCTTATAGCTGATTTTCCATTGTGTGATTCTTCTGCATTGTGTTATGTTTTCACATTCACTGCATTGACGTTTGTTAATTTAAAATACTAGATTTCACTAATTTACTGGTAATATTATGGGGTAGTTTTTCCATTGCGGGTGATCATTTATGGAACTCATTGATATTTTTTACCTCGTGTAAACTATATGTATTTTGCAGAACCATGCACAACTTTTGCGAATGTGATTTTTTACCGCACACAGCTGTACTCTCAGCTATAAGAAATGTGTTTTTAAATATGACGACACTAATAATCTTTCGTGTGTACAAATTTCGTTCCATATGGAACATTAAATTTTCCCCCATCAGTAAATGCTTAGCTCAAGTTAGAGAACAGCCAAATTTTCTTAATATAGACGTTACTTTTAGACGGTTGTGAATCGGACAGTACAAATTCGGTTTATTTGGTAGGTTTTGGGATCCGCTATCAACCGTCTCTTAATTGACGTCTACCGTCTACTCCCGGAACACTCTGTAAGTTATATATATATATATATATATATATATATATATATATATATACACACAAAAGACGAGCCTGAATTCGCCTGTTCACTCATTTATATAGCACTAAATGTGTACCAATTGTTTAAAGGAACTTTGGAAAATGGTACTCAGATATTTGACATGATCAAAACAAGGCAAAAAGCAAGGGAAAAATAAAAATATATAAATAACACATAAAAACTTACGTATTTCTATAACGCACTGCAAGTGTATCAGATAAATGAAACTCTGCCCAGCGATTCTCTCAATATGATAGAATTTCTTGCTAAGAGAACAGCCATTGAACACGTAACTGTGAAATTTCAACATATATTTCAGTGAATTCGTGGAATGTTGTTTCGCAGCAAAGACCACAAATATGTTTCGCTTCGGAGAACAAATTTATTTCATCGTGAAACTGAGTACTTATTCGAGTCTCCCTATGCAGTACTTTCTCTCTTTAACAACTGGTTTACGAAAATGTCTGCATGTCGCAAATTCATCAGTTTTACATTTTATTATCATATTTGAACGCTGCATTTAAATCGTATGATCATAAATTCTTTTCGGTGTGTACTGTCACCTGCCAATCTGCTGTAAAACACACTTAACTTATGTTTTAAGCGTTTCAGCATACCTGTGAATACATACATTATAAAAAGAGAACTTTTAACACGTACCGAGCAAAATGATCCAATACCAAAAGGCCGTAGGGTATGGCCAATCAAACACTAATACTTGAAAGAGTTATTACACATGGGACGCCACCCAAGCCAATAGAATTACTCCAATCGAAATATATAGTATACTTAAACGACAGGCCCGTTCTCGTAGCGTAATTTCCCCAATAAACGAGTGAAGATGCTTACGTGAAAGTGTCCGCCACAGTTTATGATTGAAGGTTTTAATATATTATGCAATCACTTTGCGTTGAAAAAAAAATTGTTTATTAACATTTGGTCGAGCTAGTAGTATGAGACCGACCACGTATGCTCTCAGTTCCCGAGGTCAAGAAGTTTGTCGCACATTCTTTATTTTATCTGTTGTTCCTCGGTATGAATTTCCTCTGATTTCTGAGATCTTATTTCTAGAGTTCTTATAAGAGGCAGTCTTCTATCATGAAGTTTTGATATGAATGTGAGGAAGATTTAAACTCTACGGTAAACTGATGACATCATTTCAATGTCAACCACCGTTTTACTTAAATGCAATATACTTGATGTTCCATGTTTCGCTCAGTTAGTTGGGGGCAGTTAGGCGATGTATTGCTACTGACCCCAGTGCAGAAACGTACCATTTCCGTGCTACACTGAGGTGGCATGAGTTAGGTATTCACTAGGTTAACAAGCAATACGTGTAGTGACCTACCAACAGACCGACATTCGGCTCTTACCGAATTGTTTCCTTTCATAGACTAAGCTAAATTCTTAGTAGAGAGAGGCTAGACAACAGACTGTTTACGGCAAACGATGCCCTTTTGAAGATCTTGTTACACTTTTCTTTTGTCGAGTTTTATATTTTCGCTACTTATTAAATAAACAAAGCTTTGTAAGCGACGTAACATACTCTAAGATCCTTACCGCACTCAAAAATTAAGTAAGTGAGGTCACAACATAATTTATAGTTTGATTTTTGGTAAGACTAACATAGAAACAGCTGATATGAACGTGCACAGCATACAGTAACAGAGTGAGTATAGTGAGACAGCAGAGGTTGGGGTCACGAGATAGGCTGACGAGGCAGTTCATCCCTGGGACGTCGTAACTAGCCGGCCGTCCCTTTTACTGCGTCGTTAAGGCGGTTTTTTCATTTCCTCTCAGAGTTCCTGGCTACGTCGTCAAATCGCGCTCATAACGTAGCCGTCATAAACCTGGCAGTAAGCACACTCCGCTACTGGACATGGTTAGTCTCCAGCTACTAACACATCATACGATACAATTGTCCATTTACGCTGTTTATTAGAAGAATTGATATTTTAAAACCTTAACAAGAGAAGAAGAAGTAAACCAGTCATATGTGCCAAAATTGTTTCTGCTATAAGTTTACATATTTTTAATAAAGCATACAATTTTCTAGGGGTGGGCGAAGCTTCGAAATTTCGAAGCCGAATCGAATATTTTCATTATTCGATATCATATTCGAAATAAAATTTTTACTTCGAACTTCGAAAAAATTACTACAATTTTCTAATGGTTATAAGTCCTCTTAAAAATTGTTGTTATTTGGCCAAAACTTGACAATGGTGTCACATTTACGTTATTATAAACGTTCA
>PNEQ01127583.1:23328-63079 GCA_003012365.1 Medauroidea extradentata | reverse complement strand
TTGAGGTCTTCTGTTCGACTCCCGCCGCGCACCTCCTCTTCGCCTGTCAGCCCGCCGCAGCAGTCCTCTTGTCTCGCCAACACTGCTCCGCAGGTAGCCGCCTGCCGCCTCACAGTAGACTTTGGCGTCACCAAGATGTCTTCACCAGTCTCTCTCCACAGGCGTAGCACCTTCCTCTAGCACTTCCAATAGCGAACTCCCCCCAAATCTCACGATTCGGCCTTCTTATACTCAGTGAAACAGTCGGGGATTTACCGCATTACAGGGGTCTAAAAATATATATTTCACCATGTTTCGGATATGCTTTTAGTCACATAGGCCACCCTCGAAGGGTTAAGACGCAGTTGGGACAGGTATCTATGACGTAGGTTAGGCGGGTTTCCCACTATGAGCCACCCGGGCTTTGAGTCATCGGCCAGCCCTCAAGGTGTTACGAAACAGCCGCCGACCACTGGCCTCCAGGAACATGGCACGCAACAGTACGAACAATCGTGGCAGTGCTTAGATGGTGCGATTCGATACGGCTTGTTGGTATGCCTGAGCTGATATAGATAGTGTTACGGTTGCTATGACTAGATCACGGTCATAAAAGAACACGTATGGACACTCGCCTATCTGCCAATGTATTTTGCTTGACCCCCTTGTTGTTTGGCTGTAGTTCGTCAAGTTACCGAGAATGTCGTACTTTTTGGCGCTGTAATTCAGGCGGTCGGACTCAAACTCCACCAAATTTTTTCCATTCTTAAATTTATAAAGTAAATAAAGATTGCTGGAGCCTTTTCTTAAATTTGTGAGCGAAGGAAGTATTTCATAAATTGATAAAAAAATACGTTTTGATAAATTGTTTATCCTAGTGGGAAGGAAGTGGGAGGAGTTTGGGTCCAACCGCCCGAACTGCAGCGCTAATAAAACACAATACTCTCGGTAACTTGGTGAACTACAGCCAAACAACAAGGGGGTCAAGTTTCCAGGCGAGTGTCCAGACCTGTTCTTCTACGGCCGTGGACTAGATCAAGCGAGTGATTAATTCAAGTTAGTTGTAGGTGATGTATATGTATGAATTATATTGAATGTTGTAATAGTTTCAGAGTGAATTTTATGTATCATATGTTAGAGTTTTGCTTGTGTCCAATGCTAGTAAGATGTAGCCAAATTTTCTATTGGTTTCATATATTGTTGCGACGGTAAATTTCGGGCATTTATTTTTTTTGGTTTTTTTCTTCTCATCCGTACTCGAAATAGGTGGTAAAGTTGTTTTGATTTATAATTTTAAGGGGTATTCAGTTTTTGGGAAGTCACTTCTTTATACTTAGGATCGTGGAAATCTAGAGTGTTCTCTGACAGCCTCTTATGAGCGGTTTTAATTTTTTTAGTTCAGTGTTCCTGGTAGCCTGCAGAGTTTGTTGCCACTGCAGTGCTGGTAGATTCCTTTGCGGGCAGTGTCCCGGTAGTGTGTGCAGGCCGATGGCCATGTGTTAGGTTGTAGGTAGATGGGGGGTGTGGTGAGGGATGTGTCGGTGTCGTCGGGCGGTCGTGCGTTGTGGGTCCTTCTGGCACTTTCGGCGTGCGGTGGCCTTCCGGGGGCACTGGATACCTTTGTCAACACTCCCCCGCTGCCCTGTCCTACATTAACAGCTGCAGTAGGGCAGGCGCTCGGGCGAGATGTACAGTGCAGCACATTTCTGTCGTTCCACTCTCGGACAGAGAGGGTTGATTTTGCGCCATTCTGGAATGGTTACTGTTGACCATTCCAGGAAGGTAAATCAGGTAAGGTTCTGGATGGCGCAACCGATGGTTATAAATACCTGATGGCCATGTTTACCCGAGCCTTTATCGTTATTGAACTTTTGCGGAGCCTTTGATTGTGTGCTTTTGTTAGAGCATTTTATGTGGAGCATTTCTTGGGCCAGACTTTTCATGGAGTTTTTTGGTCAGAGCTTTTTGGGACTTTTGTTTTGACAAGTGTTAGGACTTAGGCGAGCATGGCGATGCCCCGATGGGCTAGGCGACGGCCTAAGTGCTCGGGCTGCCGAATAACAGGTCTTAAGTTTAGTTAGTTTCGTTTATTAACATTTATTTCGGTTAGTTAAATTTTAAAATGGGATAAGAAGGCATCGTAGCCCTGAGATGGATGCGACTTCACTGGACAGGAACAACAAAACGATATTCTTTCTGTTTATTATTTTATTATGAATTAATATTAATTCCCTTTAGTTTTCGTGTTCGGTATTAGTTGAATAGTCGTGGATTCCTTTATGCGTGTATTTGTTGTTGGTCAGAACAATCGCCACTTTCTTAATGATTCAGAATTATGCAATGACCTTGTGTTTGATGTAATAACAAAAACCACTTTATTTTGTTGTAATTATCTTTTCTTAATGTAATACCTGTTTACGATTCATCACAATTGATAACATCTATTTGTGAATTCATGCTTTAAAATCTTTTCAAATTGTACAATTTTATTTTCATTAATGTCGTATTTATTTGATATAATATATTATTTTAATTTTTTTGTAATAAATACCAATTATTTGAATTCATTCTTTTATTTCAAGTAATCGTTCAGTAGTCCCGTTAACATTAATTGATAACCCCTAATTGCAGAACATGTACCTTGATTTAATTACTTTATTAATAGTAGATGGTATATGTCACATGCACGGTACAAGGTAGGAGACGCGGCCCGTATTATGACGTTAGTCTGTGTTCGATCCACAGTACCCCTCGCATAGATTTTTTTCCAAGCGGTGTTATTACTTTATGTCAGTAGATTTGTTGTGCTCTACCATACATCAATACTTTATATCGCTAGGCTACAAGGTAGAAGTCTTGTCTTTAAAGTGTTTGTTTTATTTTACCTAAGGAGCTACGCACCGAACGTGTTTATTTCCCCCACAGTTATTTTAATAATTATAGAGTATAGTTTGTCTTTATTGCTTATCGTTATGGTTCATTCAATCGCTGTCTTATTTACTTGAGATGTTTATTTGCTTTTCACCTCGTAGTCTTGCTCAGCTGGTATTTCAGTTATACACACACACACATAACCCCCCCCCCCCAAGTTTACATAAATTCAGCATTAAACACTTTAGTCACAGACGTTCTTTATCGTAACTTTTCAATCAGACCACATCTCACTTCAATATTTATTTGTTACATTATTTAATCTTACTATGACCCAACCGCCTGACAATAGTCTATGTATTCGCATGTGCATTATTAACTGTAGAGAATGCGAAGCAATAAAGCATTGCAAATGTATTTTTAACCTTGGATATTTTTAAAATAACTACTTTGTATTTTTTAAAATTATTATTTTATTAATTTTTGGAATTTTCTGCTATTGTTATTATGGTATTTATGCAATTTTTCGATAATTTCGTGTCAGTTCTTTGAAGTCACAGTGTAAGTACAATACTGCAAGGCCAATTAACAACGTATCAAGTGCATAATGTTATGTACGTCATAACGATAGTTGCGTGTAAGTCGCTGCTGTTTGCTGTCTGCCAGGGGGACGCGAATTGCTGCGTCTTACTGCACACGTGCAGCATGTAATCAACACGTGTGTGCTGGCAGTCACAACATCAAAGAACCAAATGGCAGACACACCTAAATATTTACACAGTGAAGCCATCAACATGTTTAAATCAAAGAATTGCCAGCGACACTGCTTGTGACCAACAGCTATTCGTATGAGACAAATATTGATTTTACAATAAAATACACACTCAGACACACACACATACATATATATACACATATTTCGAAAACAAGTTTAATTGATATATACGCTGATAATCAACACATTTGCAGGAAAAGATCGATGTTGTTTTAAGAACGATGCGTGAACACTGACCCTTGTCAACGGCACGGCAAAAGCTCGAATTTAACACGCGAAACATAGATGTCACACTGCAAGGTCCCTGGCGGCCAATTCCAGAATAAAAAATGACAGCCTTTGAAACTATCTAGAAGATAGATGTGATGACCCATCTACAAACGACAGTGGAGAGAAAGTGATTAGTTAAGATATAAGATGGTCAAAGTAAGTGGTATACAAGATGGCTTGTTAAGCACAAGCGAAAAATAGAAAATATTTGAGTAGGCTGGGTTTCAAATTTAAACTAATCAGCGTAGGCTTTTAAGTGGAATTGCGATGAAAAAAAATTCGTAATGAAATCAAATAGTCGTAACGTTTTCACGCCAATTCGTATGTAGCGTTAGGTGCAGGCGTCAGTGTCATTCTTATTACTGAAAAAATAAGTAAATAAGGCAAGTTGAGGCGATCTGGATGCCACCTTACTGAGACAATGTGAAGTTACTGAAAAAGAGTAAATTAAGCAGGCGTATTCTTTGGTTTTCGTGGCTTTGACCAATGACGCCTAAGCAGAATAACGGAGAAGAAGCTATAGTTATTTTGGACACTTCCGAAGGCATGAAAACAGGATAGCCTATATTAATATAGTACAGTACATATCATTGTTCGAGTGTTGTTAAAGCATCCTTCAAACATTCCTGCTCACTCTACTGTCATAAGAATGTATTATTCTTTACATAAATCACGTCCCACAAGTTATTAATTAAGCTCCAAAAACTGTTATTTTGAAGAGAGACGTAAACCCACAACACCTTAAACACTTTCTTAAGACAATATCTAAAGCTTCATAATCCGGTCGAATTTCTTTGCTGTGATTTTAAAATTCTAACTGAAGGGATTGCGGCGTAGCGCCAGAAATGAAGCCAGTTTTCATAATTAACTTTATATTGTAAATTTTTTTTCTTGACACGCGTTATTACATCGTAAAACACACGACCGTGGTAATAAAAGAAGAGCAACTAATGAACCTTGAACCCGCATTGCAGTCAGTTTTATTTCTTTCGGTTAGGGTGTTACAGCCTGTTCTCAAGTGCGATATTTGAGTTCCGAATGAACAATTAATTCTTTACCCTATGACTCGCTTCCCACTCTTTTCCAATTACCCTCTCTTAATCAGCAGGCTTTAAACAAACTGTATTTTCGCCTTCTTTCGAGATATTTGAGTTTCTTCTGCTTACGAATAGCCATAATGTTCATTTTTATCATCTGTCTCTTTTTGAATAGGTGATTCCTAGAAAGTAAAAATAACCTGAGCGGGAACTTACACCAAATTTTTTAAGCAGCTGAATTCCTCTATTGGATGGTTAAAGTATCATATATTTAAAGCATCCTTAGTGTACACAACATACATTGGTTATGTTTTTGTGTCAGTCACCGCGAAAGTCTAACATAGACGAGCATGGCGGCCACAACTTGAGAAAATAGCTGTATACAAAAGAACTGATAATTCTAAAAACGTTTGGAAATAAATAAAAGAAACAAAGCCTTGAAAATACCCAAAAATCTTTGACAGTTCCAAATAAATAATTGCACATCACAAAACATTCTTTGAATATCCCAGAAAAATGTTTGAAATTCTCGAAAAAACTTATAGTTTTAATAATAATGTTTCAAAATTCCAACAAATCTTTAAATCCCATTTATTTTCCAATTCACCTAAAATCTTTTAACTCTCCCCCCCCCCCTACCTCAAATAAATGAAAAGCAAAAATCATTGAATATCCCAGAAAAAAATTTTTAAAATCCCGAAAAAATCTTTGAAATCCCATAAGACTATTTAAACTTCAAATAAATCCAAAAATCAATCAGGCAATGAGAAGGCTTGAACTATACAAGTGGATAAATAGACGATCTGAATCATGTGCATACTGGAAATTCTGGACACTCTGATTTGTATGATATGTGGATGTGTGACTACCTTTCTCTTTTCTCACCTCCCGCACTCTAGTCGCCTTCACCAACTCCGGATCGAGGCGGGAAGCCTTCGTGGTTCGCGCTCTGACCGACAGATGGCGACACCGGACTGCAGGCACTGCTGCGCTCTCGTCTCTCACGCCATCTCAGCCGACAAAATTTCAGAAAGCTTATTTTCCTATTGTTAATGTTGTTGGCCATAAAACTTTATCCATACGGTTATGCTTATCTTCAAGTTTTAAAAATTATATATTAAATATTATTAAGTGTGTTAGTATTAATGACTGTGTATTAGCCATTAGAACATTCTTGGTTTTATAAGACATCATGAAAATTAATATAATTTTTAAGAATTTGATACTTACAATAATGGTAGACGTATCCAAGTTTAAATAACTTTAATTAACACAAATAAAATAATAAAAAAGATTACCCCTTCTCCCGACAAATAAAATAATCCTATAGAAGATAAAAAATAATAATTTAAAAATATTATTGACCTTTAAATGTCTCGGGGGACCGGTAGTAAACCCTATAAGTAGTTAGGAGTGTAACGGAATAGACTAAATCATCACGACCAAATCCACAATATGACATAACAATTCAAATACTCAATTTAAAAGTAGTGTAATTTAATTTTTAGGTTTATATTTTGTAATTGTCATGTACACACATACGTAAATTTTGTTGCAGTTACTTTTTCTGTTTCAAGTTTCCTAATTATTTTAACTGCCTATGTTTTTACTTAGAGTCCCCGATAATTTAAGGGTCGATAATTATTTGAAATTACTCTTTTTTTTTTACCTTTTAAAGAATAGATTTATGTTTAGTTTTTTAGTTTTAATTTAAATATATATATATATATTTCAATGAGCATGCAAGAGAGGTTGGCGCTTTCATGTTAATAAATATTAACATAATTTAATTTGTTTTACTTTTACATTCCTAATTCCTGTTTGAGCTCAAGATTTGTACATACAATATGTTTACATAGTATAAAATGGAATGAAAGTTAGATATACAAATATGAAAAATTCAAATACATCTGCTAAAAAAAATATTAAGATGTTCTGTCCGGCCTTTTAAGAGTAGTATAATGTACATTGTAACAACTGCGTTGGTACAGCTGAAAAGTAGACAATATATTACAATTTGAAGTTTGTAACATAATGGAACATTATACAATGCACTTACAATTATTTGGAGCCGGCTGGAGACGTCAAAAGTTGCGATTCAACCATTCACGAAGCTGCATAACAGAAGAAATTGTAATAACTTAAAAGTGTTTAATGCTGGTGATACCATAGTGGAATTAAAATAAGGTTTCATAGTTTATTGGTATCTAAACACGTCAAAATATACGTTTTTATTAGCTTCCTGTCGAAGCAAGGAAATTTTATTTTGATTTTAAAAAATATATAACATGCTTTGTATTTTGGATGTTTATATTTGAGTGTTTAAAATGTTTTTCCTATTTATTAATGAAGCTTTATTTATCACTGTTGCTCGATGCATAAAACTTTCAAAATTAAGACACTAGTATTTTGAACAGATAAACTTAACCCAAACAACAGATTTACTTACTGCTCGCCTGCAATATTGACAAGCCTACACTATTCTGACAATAAACACCACGTGAATACACTAACAGACATTAAAATCTCTACCGTAAACCAGGGTTTTTTTGTCCATTTTCGGGATTACTTTGACCAATGAAAATGTAAGTTTTCGGGTCTTGTGGTATAAAAGTAGATAATTGGAACCTAGTATTTTAAATAATTTCTTTTGAACATATAGTTAATCTTTAAAACTTTCTATGCAAAATGACATAAAGACCAAAATTTTTGGTGGGGCAAAGTTACCCCACAAGGTCAAAGTATCCCCGTTTTACGGTACTAATAATTTGTTAACTATAATTTCATTACAATATAACTAGCATTTAACACGTGTCTAATAAACAACAACCAAACAAGGGGAGGGGGAGCTTTCCAAACCCGCCAACTCGAATAGCGAAAGCCAAACTCCACCAAAGGTGCCTGGAGTTTGGTTTCTAACTGGCCTACAACAATAACGGCAACTAAACAAAAGTAGTCGAACACGAAATAATATATTTACACACGGATGTTACCCTTGTTACGTAGGGCAGCCCGAACAACTCTTGTCTAGACGCTCATCAGTGCAGCAGGCAGCACTCGTCAGGTAAAATACATCTACAAAAAGTCAGTCTGTTACACCACACAGAATAAAATTTCAACTCGGAGTCGTTTAATGAGTCCAAAAAGTGAGACGATCTAATTGCCTGGACAGATTAGATCACAGCTTGGTTCACATGCGGTGATCGGCCACCCTGGTCACGTGACATAGCTAAGTCTAGCAGGTAACTTTTCGTAAACGCCTATCGTAGCTGCAGGAATCCCACTCAATCTTGTCAACCACTGGTGCGTAACTAAAATCTTTCGTCGAAGGTAGGTTGAGTGGCAATTTCGCGGAACGTCGGGATACCCTTTCGGAGTCCCGTTATACGGCCACACCACGTCCTATCAAGTCAACAAGCAGTATTGGGTACAAAATGTTAGTTCGCGCCACAGCTACGCAATCGCTAGTGGGAGTGAGCTATAGAGAGATACTAGATTTTGTACTGGTCAATGGTCGTCGTTTTCGCCGCGAAGTGAAATAACGTGAAGAATGGTTAAGTTAGATAAACTAAGTGGTCAGAAGCTTTATATTTAATTAATAGCTAAACGTTATGTCACATAAGTGATGTGTTCCCCATTGTAAATATGCTTTGAGTACCGTGAGATACCGTTACCATGTATACGAGGAGAACGGATTTCAAAGTTTACATATAAGTCATGCCAAAGCCACTATTTCCCGATCGTGCAAGTAGTAAATACTATCTTACATCTCAGGAAAAAATCTAAGTGAAAGTAACAATTTAAAAGGCTTATAAAGTTGATCTGTGCTTTAAATTTCGTTGTCGTGAATTAAGAGTGCGTGGTAGGTAAGTAAACGCTGAAAACATCAATTGATATCTACGCTTTTTTCAAAGCCAATATGGACAAAATACCCAATAACAATCCTAATTGTATTTGCCAACTTTACGAGTAAATATTTATCTAAAATGACTAATTCTTTACGCGTGATCTCTTGCGCCGCAGTTAAATGCACGATGTTACGGCGTCGGAGATTGTGCCTCTGAAGTTTGTAACACTGAAAACAATTTTGTTTAAAACGTTGGCTAAAAGTATTGTCCAGGATTGCTATTGTTTAATTTTCGCAAATTGACTTCATGAAACCCGCAGTTATAGATGCATGCTTTTAGCGTTGAATTATGTACTACACCCTTTTAAGTTAGGTTTTTACGGTTTACGTAGACCTATGTATAGGAATTAGTAACTGGCTTGCATTTATACCTACATGTAAACGGTGATATAAAAATAATACTTTATTTGCGAGCAGTACCAGTACTTTTAGTATCAAAAATTATTCCATGGTTAGATACAAATCAAGAAATAATAATAATTATTTTTCTGACGTAGTACCCTAACTACGTAACTAAACTATACAAACATGCAGTCCACTGCAGTTAACGACAATCAAAATGCTCAGTCGATGTACAGATACAAGACGTCGATAGAAGTCGATGTATTGCAATCGGGCAAAGAAAATAGATTGTATCAAATAGTTTCCGCCACTGCCGTGACCGCGTTGCTGTCGCTGTTCCCGTTTACTACTATTCACTTCACCTTATATCCTCTCTTTATTCTGTGAGCCACACTCAGTCGTGGTGCGGTGGTGGGCGCAACCTCTGACACTACAGACAATTATTTTGTTTGTCGAACCAATTTGTATTAAACGAAATTTACTGTACTTACAATGTGGTATTGATAGTGGCACGATTATTTCGCGTTTTCATCTGGTAGCAGCTTAGACTTCTCAGTCCCATACACACACGGCTATAGTAGAATATTCATTGGTTTCTAACCGTGTACGTAGGTACTACGTGTGTTCGCAACGATTTATTTACTTATTTATTACTGGTTAGCAGACGTCAAATGTGTATAAGAACAACCGTTGTCCGCTCACAGTAATGAGAGTCAAGTATACATCATTGACGTTCAACCTGACATAAAATCAATACGCGAAGTACTCGTGCCTCTAGTTGTTGAACGAATTTTCTGTAGTGTACGGTGAGGAACGCCATGAGGCAAGGAGCATCTACAAGCGAACACTTGACCTTACCATGTTAGAAGTTCGTTGTAGTGAAGTTGCTGTAATTTATGTCCTGTAAGCTCTGCAGTCTTAGGACCTTGTCTGTGGATGAAGGCACCGAGCGAGGAAGCGTAACGGTATCATATTGAACTCTTATTCAGGAGGACCCGGGTTCGATCCCTGCTCAAGCCATCCTTATTTTGGTTCGGTTTACCGAAGTCGCACCAGGCAAATGTTGCGATGGTTCCCTAACAAGGACCATGTCTGACTCCTCTCCCAGTTCCTGTCTTTGTAGCAAGTTATGTGTCAACGTCTTGCTGTCGAAAAACGTAAAGCCCATTTATCTTATTAGTGGATGAATGAATGGAGTGGGTGCCCGAGTCTGCACCTAGAGATATTTTCACGTTTGAACCACATTAGTAAAGGGCGACTGTGACACTCGCCTAGTATTTCATCGCCCTTACATTCCTGCTGCAGAATTGGCGCGTAGTGTTTACGTCGACGTGCTGGAGGTGTGGGTTTTTAGGCTGTGAGCCTATAATTTTACTGGTGAAAGTCTCTAGCAAATTTCTATGTAGGGTCATCGGTAGGGCCACGACTTTGTCGCGAAAAGATTTTTGCCACACTTTGTTTCAGTGACTCACGTGCACATCGGCAGTTCTGTTTCAAGGTTATTGGCAGCGTGAGTATGTTCAGACACGTTGCTCATTTGACTGCACCAATCAGAATATGATTATTGTGAGTCTATACGTCTTTAATTTGCCAAGGCCAGTAAGAGTAAAATCAACCAACCACAGACGATGTGGCAGAGCTGCAGGTGTGCACATGACGCATCGAAACCAACTGTTGCAAAAATCTTTTCGCCATAAAATCGTGGCTCTAGTCATCGGATAGTTTATTTTCACTATGATTGGAGATGACGGTATATCGCGAAAATGTTTTGTGCCAACAACAGCCTTCAAAACACTACCGTTTCTTGCAACAATATGTATAATTGAGTGATATACTTCTGACACAACGTAGCTATCTGCAGGCTAATAGCAGGCATCAAATATTACAATAGCGGAATTCTTATTGGCTCAGTCAAATAGGGCAACAACTACAAGTACAAGTGAAAGCCAGCAATCGTTTGATAATCTGAACGTACGTTGGAATCCAGCAAACAGTCAAGTTTTCCCGCGATAAACCATCATCTCTAATTACGGTACAAAATATATAACGTATAGTGGCTATATCTTTAACAGTGTATTTAATGCGGACGATTTTTTCTCGACAGCCTTTTTCTGTAGTATTTTTTCCGTATTCAGTACATTGGAAACAATTTTAATAGTTTCTCTAAAGTAACTTGGATTTACATCCACCTGCAACGCTCTTAAAGAGTTAGTTAGGCGGCCTCTTAAGTGCCATACAATAGTCTCTGCTTTACAACTGCGTCATTTACAGTCATTAATATTTGGCCGTCTTGTTATCTGACACACAGACATTACACGTGGCGACCATTAATCCACCTACCCCTTGTAAGCCAACCAAATCTACCGGTGCCCCCTGTAAGCTTATTACTTTCAGCGATGTAAGTGCTTCATGAGACTTTCTTTCACTCGAGTTAAGATGAGCTAAGTTCGCTTTTTAGGACGGTTCGACTGTACAAAGATAAAAATTATAATAATTCTTATGTACACACACACATAATTCTACACGACGAATCAAGCTTGTAAATTTCGACTATACCAAACTATTTGTTTACTTGATAGGGTTGATTTTCTCGACAGCAGGGCTTTCTTAAGGTTGAATGTAAGTTTCATCTTTACAACAAAACAAATTTCGGACATGTTTTTGTTTCGCTACCAAAAATTTTGTTTGGAACAAAACGTTATTTTTTTGCCATATACAAACGAATGCAATTGTCTTTACCAAACCATCCCACTGTGAAATTACAAGAGGAAAATGAATGAGCGTTACTGGACGTGTCGCCACAAGCGTCTTCCGTGTGCCGTGATTGGCCGATGCGCGTGGAATGCGAAACGGAGACGCGCAGGTATGTGGCGCGCGTACATGGCGTCGCTGCTTTTTTTTTTTTTTTGCGAATTTATTTCCTTGCGCGCGAGTAAGGCAACTCCCTCCCCTAGCCAGTTCCACCACCCACGTCCCAGCCAGAAGAAACATCGCCTCCAGCTTATCGGTACTGCCCCACGCTCGCTTCATTACGGCATCCATTTGTCATGCTGGTTTCTTTCCCGCGAGCAATTACGGGCCTTCTTAATTAAAATTCGCTCCGGAGCGGGAAAGGGTTGGAAAGAGAAGGCCTGCCGCCTCCGGACCCCTGCAGTCAGCTCACCCACGTGCTGTGTCCCATCTGTAGCAGCGCAAGGGAAACTGTTCCTTATCACGTCAAGGGTTGTGTTGCGTTCTGTCTCTTTAGGAAGCAGCTCTCGCTTATTGTCAATGGACACTAAGTACTCGCGCTAGAAGAACTAACGAGAAGCATGTCTGAATTGAATCACGAACTCCCAGAAGGGCTGTTACAAGGGTCAAGTCTTATCCCTCACAATGTCTGAGCCAATGTATGTATCTAATTGTTTCGTAGTGAAATATGAAAATGTCCGTTAAACTTAAATTCAACAT
This sequence comes from Medauroidea extradentata, assembly GCA_003012365.1. Taxonomy (NCBI): domain Eukaryota; kingdom Metazoa; phylum Arthropoda; class Insecta; order Phasmatodea; family Phasmatidae; genus Medauroidea; species Medauroidea extradentata. The sequence continues at coordinate 50,451 of PNEQ01127583.1, read as the reverse complement.
ATCATTAAATATACAAATGAGAAATACACATTGTATACTCGCGATTTCATTTGAAAATAGTTTTAACATCCGTAATCTTCTCGCGCAGAGATTATCGGACACTAAAATTATTTTCAAATCAAAACGCGAGTATTTTTAAAATTAGTTTACTATATACACCTAGATATTATCACATAAAAAATTATAAAAATGGTATATTTGCTATTTTTGTAGATTTTGTGGTTTCAAGCTGTTATTTTTCTACAAACTGTTTTTAATTTTTTACTCGAAAGTAAAGCATACTACCGCATAGGAGTACATAAATAAACATCCGCTGATAAAATATCTACTCGGCAAATAAATCTCATAGAATTTTTATGAGTAGCTCAGATTTTATTGACTGTTGAGTATGCCAGTCGTCCGCTCGACATAGTACATATTCATACCCCTTAATAAATAGATACCATAGACATGTACAAGCTGGAGAGACATAGAGACTGACAATCGCCTGGGAGTCATCTGCTCAGATTCTACAAGGCAAGGCCAGGAAAATTGCGAAGGCTACAGGAGAGCGAGAGAGAGAATGAAAGAGAGAGAGAGAGAGAGATAATTGTTTTCAGTTTCGGAGGCCGAGTATTAATACCTACACCCCACGTCACCAGCGTACAGCAGTCTACTTGTAATATATAAAATGAAGTGACCTGACTGATACACTCACTCGCTCACTCACTGAACAACGCACACCCTAAACCGCTGGACCTTGAACCATTCATGAAATTTTTAGGGAAGCTTCCCCTTGCCCCGCAGGCACCCACTAAGAAAAGATTTTTTCGAAATTCGATAATTAAGGGGGTGAAAAGGGGTGAAATGTGTTTTCAAAGAATCCTTGATATCTCATTAACCGGGAAAGCTATCATATTTTTTTTTAAATTTCAAAACGTTGCCCAAACAAATGCATATTTGCGAATTTTTAGATTTTGCGAGATTAGAAAATTAAAGAGGTGAAAAGCCGTAAAATGCGTTTTTCAATAATCCGTGATTTCTCTTAAACCATTTCAGATAGTGAGATGACTTTATCTTTAAAATTATGCTTAAGTAAATATCTAAAAAGCATTTTTACAATTTTTCGAAATCCGTCCTTGAAAGCTCTTAAAAAATATAATGTGTTTTTTAATTAATCCCACTTATCTCCTAAATCAGTGGAAATATTGAAATGGTTTTTGCTTTAAAATAAATCTTACATAAATATAAAAAAAAGTAATTTCAGGATTTTTCGAAATTCGTCCTTGGAATCTGTTAAAAAAATAAAATGTGATTTCAAATAATAATCTGTACCGTTTATACCCGTTGAGATATCGAGATGATTTTTTGGTAAGAATGAAGCTAATGTAAATATCTACAAATCAAATTCAGGTTTTTATGAAATTCGAAAATTAAGTAGGTGAAAAGCGGTAAAGTGTTACAGTCTCCCGAAAAGAGAGAATGATCACGGAGAAATAATTTAACAGTAGTTTCTTTTTGCCAACCTTCTCATAAATAAAACCTCTTTGGACTGTAGCCTGTACATGCGAAAGAATTACCACGGCCTGCCTTTAAACATTCACTCAGGTATTGTATTAAGTTTGTGGTGTGGAAGGGGTGGGTTACGGGTTCGTATCCCGTGCAAGACTTTGCGGTGGGAATTACTATGACATCATACGAGCACATTGCGCGCGCTCTTTACACTGAGCTTAGACAATTTATAGTTCACTGTTATTGAGTACGCTAGCTGTTAAATGCCTCCATCACATATTTTATCCAGAGTTACTGTTTACATTACATAATTTCACGCGGGCAAAGCCACAGCCGGGCAGCTATTTTATAAAGAAATAGAGATTAATTCAAAACAAAGATGATCTGCTATTAAAGTACGCTCAGCGAAGTGGACTAGATAAAGCTGTTTGTATTTGTTGTTTTAAAAACACCATCAATTAATACGTAATTAAAAGTTAGTTACTCTTTTCTATTGTACACGCGGGCGAAGTCGCAAAGAGACAGCTCGTTTAAAATATATGATAGTCGCACATTTAAGTATGTACGCAGTTTACACGAAAAAAAGCAATGATCCATGTAATATTTCGAACTTGCTTGTATATTAACATATATTTTTAGGGCACAATTGTTACTGTTGCCTAGATGACCCGCCGCAAATAAACTGTGATTTTAATAGTTAGATATTAAAATTTTTTGTAAACAGTAGGCCTACTATTATTTGCGTACTGACCATTACATGACAAATGCATACTAATAAACGCAAGTTCTTCAAGAAATGTTCACAGCAAAGTGAAAAAATGTTTTACTTTGTTGAAGCAAATTACTTAATGGTTTAAGCGAGTGTAGTTGAAAAAAAAAACGTAACTATCGTTGCCTGGTGTGTGCAAATGGACGGACCTTCGCTGCATTCGGCCTGTTGAATCTATGGCAGAATTCCAATCGGTACCTATGTTAGAAACCTAGTGTTTTCGACTGGAACGCAGTCAAACAGTTTGTGCTAAGCAAGCACGGTTACAAACCAATTAATTAGGTACTAAAATTAATCAAGACATGTGTAAATTTGGCATCTAAAAGTGCCAGTTCGAACATGGCCTATGAAATTAAAGATCTTTTGGTAGTAATTGACAAATTTTAATTATTTTACGTCTTTTTCCTGGTATGGGAAAACATATGTTCTCATGGCAAAAATATGCACTGAGGCAACAAAGAAGTAGAGAATTTATAGTTTTCATTTCAAGTATACGTACTGTAATATATACATTTGGCATGTATATATTGCAGATATTAATATCTTAAAATATGTATTCATTGTTTATTTGCTAATTGTATGAGCTGAATCAATGTAAACGTATATTTAAGTATGATATTTTATGTATAGACTTTAAGTGCAGGGAAGGATGTGTGTATTATTCTGTGGTTTAAGAAGTATATTCCTTGTGCCATAGAGGAGCGCGAAGCCTGTAGGTAAGACAGTTTAGCTAGCTATGTAGGGAGAGTTATTGTTGGATCGCCGGAGGAGACGGACGTGTTCCTTGGTGTCGCACGAGGCCGTGACGCTGCCCAGGGACGCCGATATTATTGCCACAGCGGGAAGACTGTGAGACGAGATCGGGCTCACAATCCTGGAGGCTGTGATCCACGTCGGTGGCCTACGAGAAGATCGGTATCGTTGCCAGTTTAGTACTGAAGCACGGTCAGCCAGTACATAATCCTCTACTTACCTTGAGCCAGCACCGTGTTTTTAGTTACATGGAAAGACAGACGTTTACAGCGAACTAACACTTTATTGGACTGTGCTGAAGTCTGACTCTCTAGCAGAATGTTGTTACAAAATTATTTTTTTGTAGTAATTTATTATGTTGGGGGTTCATAAGTTATTATTCGTTTGGGGGGTTTCACTCAGATGGTAGCTACACTGTGGGTTTATTTAGATGTTATTTAGGGCTAAATGACTTTTAAGACAGTTATGGTTAAACGGGCATTTACTATACTACAATGGCAGGTACTCTTGAATACAAAATAGGTTACAATGTGTTCTATTTATTTAGGAGGGGAGCGCAATATTATTGATTATTAAATTATTATATTAAGTTGAGAGTTGCTGCCACTAACTAGATCTGACGACCTTACCAAAGCTAGATTTATGAGGAGACGGCATCGACGAACCAGCACGAGTCCCGGCGGAGAACTGCATTGTTGTTGATCTGATGAGTGCTGGTGGACGACAGCCCGACGACAGACCAAAGACCCCGTTTACTTGGTAACCGCGCCATATATCGGCGTGCTTATCCTCGATAATGTGCAACTACGAAGGGAGTTTCCCAACGCTGACCTGATTGCCGCTCGGACGTCTCGCTGTCCGGCTTGCCAGGCAATATTGCAACAATGTCTACGGTAGTTGGTGGGTAGAAGTCTTCAGTAGCTGTAGTAGTTGATATGTTATTTGTTTTTCTCCCCATAGTTTTTTCGCAGTTATTTACCATTGCGTTGGTTACATTGTACCTTCTCCTAACCATTTTCTTACCCATTACACGTCGTTACTCACCATGTAAATTCAATAGATTAACATTGCAAAATTGGTCCCGTATCCACCGATCCTTCCCTGAGAGAAACTGTGATATTAAATTTAATGCCATTTTTCTACATCTGTGAGTTGTTATTTAAATTTATGGTTGTATTTCTATTTGAAGTTTCACGTAGATGTTTTATGAAGCTAGTCGGCCGAACTAGAAGTTTTTTTGTTTTGTAGTTGAGTCTCATTGCTATTACTCCCAACCAGCAGATGACCGCATATAATAATCACACAAATATGTCAGCATATCACAATAGTATAGTGTATAGTATCACAGTACGTTACCACTTTTTATTTTGCAACATCTGTAATGAACTTTTGAATACTTACCGTGCGTCCGTAATTATCACACCTGTCGTAATACAAGTTTATTTTATGCAATGTTTGAAAATATTGGTATCATTTTGGAAATATCCTGTAATCTTCCAATAGCATTTTAACGCTAGTTTAATTGCATAATTTCATTATGCTGCCTGAATCGCAAACGGTATCAACCTTATAATTTATTAAATAAACAATTCTGACATTCGTTTTGCATCAGAGGGAATCAGACGCACCGTAAAACAAATTATAGGTCTGTGCGAATAAGTTCCGAAGAATGAAAACGTTTATAGGTTTTCAATATAATGGAAATTCTTTCCAGTCAATATTGTTTTGTTCACTTGTGTTTTGCTATCACACAAACCACATCACGTTCTCGTTATTCAGTACCACATACATTCGTGTGTACTGGACTGAACTCGTTGAAATTTCACAAAGCAAGAGCTGTAGCCTCCGCATTGTATTATTTGTGGTTGTCAGCCTATACAAATGTGTGATTTGGGAATATAGCCTACAACTCTTGTTTTATAGTTTTTAATTAGCAGTTCAAGCCGATACGAATAATCTTTAATTGTGATGTAAGAAGGTTTTCTTTCTTTCCCACGCATAGTTTCTTTACCCATCTTGGGAGCTAGTTAAACTCTGACGTAACTGTTTCTATCATTAACCATAGTTTCTGCCATGTCCTCGAACTTATGCTCCTAGGCTCACGGAGTGTAGAATTCAAGAAAGAGTTGATTTTTCTGTTTACTTAGACGTGCATAGTGCTAATACCATTCAAAATTCTTCACGATAATTTCAGTAATTTAACTCATAAAAAATTACAGTTTTTAAAGTTTTGTTTCTGGCAATAAATTAGTTCACATTCCTCCCCCCCCCCCAACATTTTACTATCTCGAATGGAAGTTTTATATATATTAATATATATTCTGCAGATACCATTGAGTGTAACATCGTTTGAAGACTATTCCCTTTAAAACTTTTGGTTGGGTACACATATGTTGCTCAAACATTTAGTTCCTCTCCACGTATTCCTTCCCCACATTGACACTCTTCAAATATCAGTCTTTCAGTCAACTCACAATATTTTTCAATATATTTGAATACTTTACTTAGACCCAAGAAAAAAGAAAATTAATTCAAGGGAATGGATTATAAGCTTTAGATACTCAAATACAAGGAAAAAAGACAAATTTAATGCTAAGACGGTTTGGTATATGTACATGATCTGTAAGAAGGAAAGGATCTACGGACGTTCGTTAGGAAACGCAACGTTGGAGCGACAGACGACAGTCCCGCGTGCGACCACAACCTCACATGATAGCAAGCTCAGTGTGTGCTCGACTTGCCACTATAAACTGGCGTGTGAGCTGTAGGTAAAATTGCCCGGCATTGGTGTTAAACGAGCTGTGCCCCGTTCTTGCAAGGTCCTCTCCAACTTTTTAAGATCCTCGCATTATTTCACTGGTCCGTGTGCGTGTATATTCCCCGTTCATCGGGTGGCGAAGTGTTAGTGCATTACCGTTACTCGGTGTCTGCGTATGTCTCTCCATGAACCTACAGTGTTCTTACAGATCATGTATATATATACTGAATGTAATGAAATTAGTACCCCAAACTCCAGGAGGGGATTTCTCATGAAAAAAATAAGCTGATGTTATATTGGACACTTTCACGACAAGTGAATATTAAGGGGGTATGAGCCCTTGAAAATAGAATTTTAAAATAGTATTTGGTCAAAACCCAAAAACGGTTAGGAGTTAAATTACAATTATGTAAGAGATGTTAAGTGTTTGAGATCTTTAAACCGTAAAAAATCAGCCTTCAGTCTTTCATAAAAATAAGTGTGTTGGTAACCTTCATATTGCATATAATTATTTAACTGTCAGGTTTTCTGAACGTTTCATGTTTGCTCGAGCTGCACATCGTAAGGAACAAAAAGTCCTGTTGCAAGTTCCTAGAATCAACCGTTTAGTAGGTAAATGCACACAACTGTTGCAGAGAGAGAGTAACGCCTGGTACGTAGGCATAATTGGTACTTCCACCAAGGAATTATTGGTTTTTACATGCACCGTACTCTCAGAAAATTGCAACCTGTGATGCAATTCTTAAAAGCACTTTGCAAAATCAATCCAGTTAACTTAAAAAATATTAGGCTCGATTTGGTAAATTTTATAACAATTTTGGTTTTGCAGAAGTTATTATTTTTTTCTCAGAGAAAATTTTATGAATTTTATAAACAATACAACATTTCTTTTGGTACAGTTTGAAAGAATTACAATTGTTTTGGAAACGTTTTATTTATTCCTCTAAATGATAGAAGCGGAATGCTATGATCTCCCAAATCTACGAACTATGGTCACAAAATAATTATTTCATATAACTGCGGTTCTGTCACTCAGGAAAATAAAATAAAACAATTGAAAATGTATTTGAATTGTTTTATAATTTGCGAAAGGGATGTAGTGATGTTTAAAAAAATTCATAGATTTTCTCCAAACAAAAAATAAAATTTTATAAAAATTGTGAAAAACCAAACTTGTCGCCAAATTTATCGAATTTTTTAATGTTAATTTCGCTGGATTTTGCGACATTATTTTAAAATACTGCATCACAGGCTGAATTTCCCTAGAGCACGGTGCATGTAAAACCAATAATTCCTTGGCGGAAGTGCCAGTCTTTGCCTACGTACCAGGCGTCCCAGTAATGTCACAGCAACAGTTGCGTGCATTTTTATTGTAAACGGTTCATTCTAGGAGCTGGCAACAAAAGGATCTGTTTTATTCCTTACAATGTGCTGCTTGAATAGACAGCTTGAAATGTTCAGAAAACCTAACGGAAAAGTAATTTTATGCCATTTGAGGGGCCACCCCTATTATCTTCATGAAAGTGGAAGGGTTGATGGCAGTATTTCTTACAGGTTAAAGATCTAAATAACTCTTAATATAACTTCAAGAATTGTAACTAAACTCCTAACCATTTTTGAAATTTGGACCAAACACTATTTTTAAATCTCATTCTCTAGTGCTAATACCTCCTTAATATTCACTTGTTATAAAAAATTCTATATAATACCTGCTTCTTTTTTTCATGATGAAAACACCTCCCTGAATTTGGGCTACTAATTTCCGTACATCCTGTAAATATATGTATGAAAGGAAATGTTTACTCAGCTGGGCATATGCTACGCGGGATGCCCAGCTGGTGGCAGTTTTCCGAAGATAACTTTGTCGTTTGGTATTATTTACCGATATGTCATAACTGATGTTTGAAGGGTGATTTACGAGGCTATACTGTGATTTCGGTAAAGGCGAAAACAATTATTTATTATTTTCGTGTGTCTATACCATGTTAGATGAACTCATCAGTAGAACTGCATCCAGGTTACAAATATGTAATGCCAACAGGAATCCTACATCTCTTACGTAGAGGTTTGTTGTAACTATAATTTATGTAACGATTAACATTCAGGAGTGTGAATATTATGAGAGGGTAGACTCAGTGGAAACGAATCCTTGTAGCAGTGCGTGGTCCTGTGAGCATGATCGCGTAAAATAAGTAAATACTAAGATTTTACACTATTTTGGTTACTCTTGTCACAGGCAAATTTGCATACGCTTAGGCTTACAAACACTTTCATTTTGTAGACAGATCAATAGGTTACGTTAGTACGACTAGGAGACAGTGGGTGAAACAGAATTAACGTTTGGACGTGTATTTAGGAGACAACTAATACGTATGTCGCTGAGTCTGCTTGCGGATAACGTAACTTGGTTTCTTGTTGAACACTAGATGAAGGATTCATCTCAGATATCACACACTGCTTAGAAACCATACATTGGAATGATGAGCTGTAGGGAATATTTAAATATAGTTAATTTAGATACGGATTATACGTAAGTGTTACGTAAATTGAAGGGAGAGTTATATGAGATGTATGTATGTAAATTGTATAGTGTTCGTATACGCATTATCATATTTAGCACTTCTACATGGAACTCAAGTTTTTTGTCAGCACTGTATGTGTATGAAGTTGAAGATGTGATGCAAAAACAACACGATCTTCGTAATCGTTTTTCTTTCTTTCCCGGAGCATATTAAATAATTTTCCTTCAAACACAGTAATATGTCGTATTTTTTTACTCGGTACTTGGTCTCGGAGTTTGGGAAATATCTTCTGTGGCTGTAGTTTCAGTCTCATAGTTAGGACCGTCCTCTGCTTCCTCACTTCACTTATTATTATCTAAAACACGGTTTCTGTCAGTGTATCAAAATTAGTTTTTGTTATAACAATATGTATTAGTAGTAGATGAAATAGTTGCTCCGTCACATGTCATGAGACCCTAAGCAAGAAAAAATATAACAGAATATTTTTCTAGTGTAGGTTGACTAGAGCCCGCCGATATATTGGATGAACATGTGGATTTCTTAGTAACAACGATGGTTATTTCATCACTCGCTTAACGAACGAAGATGTTGATTTAGTTATGCCAGTTCACAAGAAAATTCCTTACTACATAACATTATTAAAGTTAGAGAAGAATGTAATTTTCATGAATGCGAGCAGTAACTGGTTCTGAGGACAATGATATGCGTGTTCTGACATGTAACAGGACATGCAGTACGAAACGAGATAGATTTTTTAATAGTAGTAGTGCTCATTGGCAGGCGAATTCCGTAACAGTCGCTACATTAGTAGCCAATTAATCACATTTGAAATGGAACACAACTGTATGCTGTAGCCACTTGATTAAGAAAGGCTGTTTTACAACAACTTATAGCATATTGCGATATTGCAGTACTTTTTGGTTATGATTTCATAGTCACAAATCATAAGTTGTACAGGACTTTGCTACGCATTTTATACCTGTTTTATTTCACAAGTACTGTTATGCCAAAACAGTATAGCGATCACGTGTAAATAACTTCATTATGTATTCGTGTTTTTACTGTGTAATCTGTTCTATGTTGAAGATTGAAGAAATAATGCGCTTGTCTACTTGTATGTCGTGGTAATTGTTTAACCTTTTTTGCAGTATCAATTATAGACGACAGCAAGCAGGTAAGCCGCAAATATCGACAAACAAGTAACACCAACATCACTAGTACATCACAAAATTAAATATGAAACATGTATTACGTACTACATTTTACACATAGAAAAGAGCTTAACCTATTTATTTTTAAATTCCCCATTCGTTTCTTAAAATGTAAATGCTGAGATGTATTTTACTACTGACTATGGCATCCTCCTTTACTATAATAGGTATCCTGAGCCTCTGATTACTAATACTTTGTTGTCTAAGAGGCGCTAGCCCTGTATATCTATCTAAAGTCACATTTAAAAGATGCAAGCATTGTCGTAATTAATTTCTTTATTTGTTTCTACTAAAAAAAAAGTAGGCTGTTTTATTTGAAAGAGTTAAAATATCTTAATCAGTACACTATAAGGACTTCTTATATTTTCTGCGATGTCATTCCATGCTTTCATTTGTATTTTTTTGGTTCTTATAATCATCAACGATGGGTAGGGCCCTGTAGTTTTCGCGAAAAGATTTTTGCCCCACTTTGTTTCAGTGTCTTACGTGCACACCTGCAGTTCAACTTCATGGCTATTGACAAGAGTGTTTTTGTACAGAGTCGTTATTCATTTGACTGTGCCAATCAGTACACGGATAACTGTCACACATCACGTCTGTGATTTAGGGGTTTAACCTCCACACGCTGGGTGTTACGGCATCCAATCACTGACAACATAGCAGAGATGCAGGTGCGCACGTAAAGCACTGAAACAAAGTGCTGCAAAATTCTTTTCGCGAAAATTACCGGGCTCTAACGATGGGTCGCAATAAACACGATCTTTTTTATGCACTTCACTAAATAGCGTTACCATGTCCAATACCATTGCGCAGTACAGCCATTTGACAACTGCTACGTGGCGCGGAGTACGCTCGACCGTGCAAGCTCACACTAAACCAATGGTCCGATACGGTCACAACTCGTCCGGCGCGTATTCGGGCCACGCGTAGGAATATCACGCGCGCGGAGGACGGTCCTCTACACTCTGTAAGGTCTTATATCAGTAAGGTAAGTTAAGGGGTATGGAAAGGTACTATGTCGAGCGGGTGACTGGAACACTCAGTCGTCAATAAAATCTGAACTACTCATCAAATTTCGATGACATTTTTTGCTGAGTAGATATTTTATCAGCTGACGTTTATATATATAACATTATGAGGTAGTATGCTTTACTTTCGAGTAAAAAATTAAAAACTGTTTTTAGAAAAATAAGGGCTTGAAACCACAAAATCTACAAAAATTGGAAACTGTAATTTTTATAATTTTTACTACGATGATGTCTGGACCTCTATAATAACAGAATTTCAAATTAAAACGCGTGTATATTTGTAATTCTGTTATTATAGAGGTCCAGACATTATCGTATTAAAAATTATAAAAATTACAGTTTCCCATTTTTGTAGATTTTGTGGTTTCAAGGCCTTATTTTTCTAAAAACCGTTTTTAATTATTTACTCGAAAGTAAAGCATACTACCTCATAATGTTATATATATATATATATATATATATATATATATATATATATATATATATATATATATATATATACACGTCAGCTGATAAAATGTCTACTCGGCAAAAAATCTCATCGTAATTTGATGAGTAGTTCATATTTTATTGACTATTGAGTGTTCCAGTCACCCGCTCGACATCCTACCTTTCCATACCCCTTAATGCGCGTGCGTGGGGCGTACCGCTGAGCACAGGCGCGACTGTGTAACCGGCCTTAAGCCGGGATTACGATGACTTCACATTCACGTATCACTTACCACTTTATCAAGTTCACGTGTACGTAATACGTAATCAATTGTGTCTTATTACGATCCTTTACGTAAGCTGCAAGCAGGCAATGAAAAATTTTGTGAGATTTAGTAGTCAAATATAACATGACACAATAGAAGACATTAACTCTTCCTATATGTGATTGGCCCAGGCGATCACATGACACAACTTCACGTATCACTTTAACTTAAAAGCTTGACATCATCAAGCTTTTTGTTACGTGAAAGTGAATGTAAGTATAAAGTGGCGCGATCGTGAAAGGTCTCATTCAAGTACGTTTGTCAAGGTGTTTCAATTAAAGTGAACGTGAATGCATCGTAATCCTGGCCTTAGGGATGTTAGATTCATAAAGTGAAAATTTTATAGGTACCTTGCTTTATCGATTTTATTGGTTCGTAATGCGAAGAACAATTCAAGCCTACTGAAGCGCAGAATGAATGCACAAAAAATTCTTGTTACTGCGAACGCTTGGTCGTCTGCCGCGTGACAATTACTAAAAATATTATGAGTAAATAGTTCCTTGCAATTACATACTAACCTTTTGTGCCGGTAACCATTGATGTTTACAGTATTTAAATTGTTTACCCGTGTATTTGTGACATAAGGTCTACCACATTGCATTCCAAAAACTCAATGTAAAAAAATTCACTGACTGACTAACTAACTAACATAATAACTGCAACCCAAACCTCTAGACCTAGAAAAGTGAAATTTTTTATTTTAGTAGCCTTTAGGTCGTAAGCGAGCACTAAGGAGGCGAAAATGGTTGAAATGTATTTTCTAGGATTCGTCTACATAGCTCGAACTCGACGGTCTATAGTCGTGACATTTACTTCAATGGGTCAGTTATAAAAATGTTTATTTGCCAATTATAGAATTTTTCGAAATTAAACCTTTAAGGGTGAAAAGACCTGAAATGTGTTTTCGATTAGTAGTCAATATCCATCGAACCCTTTACGATACAGAGTTGATTTTTGCTTATATGATGTTTACGTAAATATGAAAATAGTAGATTTAGAATTTTTCCAGAATTAGACTCCCGAACAGTATAAAGGGGGAAATATGTTTTTTGTTAATCGTCTGAACAGCTCGAACCCAAAGATCTATCGTATTTTTTTTACTTCAATTATATATGTATACAGGTGTTTAAGATATGACTACAAATTTCGAAATTCTTGAATTAATTGGGTGAAACGATGTGAAATATTTTTTTTCTATTATTTTTCCATTGCTGTCGAACTAATCGGTATATTGAAGTGTTTTTTTTTTTCATAATGATGTTTACGTAAATATCCAATACACTATTTCAGGACATTTTCCAAATTCGACTCCAAATATGTGAAGAGAATAAAATATGTTTTCGATTCGTAATTGCTTATCGATCTCACTGAATTTTCAGATATCGACGTGATTTTTGCTTAAGATTTATACTTGCTTAAATACCTGAAACGTTGATTATTCATTTTCGAAATTTGTCACCTAAATGGGTGAAAGTGATGAAGTGCGATGAAAGGTGTATTTAAATTAATCGTCTATACAGGATGATTGAAAAAAAAAAAACACCGACAACGTTTAGTTTGTTGCGCGGGACGACAGACTGGATCACATTTGAAGAAAGAACCCATGTCCGGAAATGCACTGTATGGGCGCAGTAGAACGTCATTGTTAGACAACTGGTGTCATTGGTTGCAATCCGTTTTGGTCTCCAAAATAGGTACAGAACCGTTTAGCTAACGATGTGACCGTAATAGCATTCCTGCGCATGCGCTACTCGATACATTTGACTGCGGTACGTTTAGTAGTCATTCAGTGCAGTGCCGTGTTTGGTAGCAGTCGACATGTACCAGTACACAACAGCGTAAATTACTGACGTGGTGCTCGCATACGGCAAAACAGATTGCAATGGTCGAGCTGCTGCACGACTGTATGCGGAACGTTTTCCAAACAGACAAACTCCACTTCGTTCGCGACCATTGAGAGACGACTAAGATAAGCCGGAAAGTTTCACCTATGCACACAGCAGCGTAACTTGTACGTGTTACTTTCATGTACCACATAAATACTACTGTACAACAGTAGTGTCGAATGTTTACAATATTATCCCTTTGTTAGATGCCAAAACGTGATGTCAGGTTCGACCGCACGTTCGACTCGAACACCTCAATTAGAGGAGGATGTATTGAGACTGGTCGAAGAGAACCCATCCACCAGCACTCGGCAAGCGGCACAGACGCTGCACACATCTCAAAATGTGGTGTGGCAAGTTGTTCACGACCAGTTGCTACGTCCATACCATCTGCAAAATGTCCACGCAGTACTGGAGGACGACTACCCACGAGTCTAGTTTGCGGAGTGGATTTTACAACAATGCGTACTGCAGCCACAATTTCCGAGCTAGGTGATATTCACAGACGATTGCTCCTTTAACCGCAATGGAATTGTAAACCTGCATATCATGCATGTTTGGACGGACAAAAAACTATGTGTGCAGGTGGTTCACGGTCACCAACACAGGTTCAGTATCAAAGTATGGGCTGGAATAATTGCGGACCATGTCATTGGTCCGTATCTACTGCCAAACAGATTAACATGAGTGATCTACCTCACATTTCTTACAGATATCTTGCCTACCTTGTTAGATGAAGTGCCGCTGCAAATGAGACAGGTCATGTGCCTGCAACACGACGGAGCTCCAGCGCGCTTTGATATAAATGTGAGGAATCACCTCAACGTTACATACCCAAATCGATGGATTGGTCGAGGAGGACCAGTTCCATGGCCAGCACGATCACCAGATCTCACACCATTCGATTATTTTCTGTGGGGTAGTATGAAAGCCATGGTGTACGCCACTCCTGTAATAGCAGAGGAGGATCTCATAGGACGAGTACATGGAGCGATTAAAATTCTTTCCAGACTTATTGGATCATGTGCGTGCAGCTCAGCGTCGCCGCTGTAGACTCTGTATTGACGTCGGAGGTACACAGTTCGAATCCCGTTTGTAACCTGCTTTTTGCTACATATTGTTTCTTCTTTTTATTGACCACGTGTCGCACGGGCTCTTTTCTGGTCTCCTGCGCCCACACCGTGCGTTTCCGGACATGGGTTCCTTCTTCAATTATGAACAGTTTGTCGTCCCGCAGAACATACTAAGCATTGTCGGTGTTTTTCCAATCATCCTGTACATCTCGAACCTAACCGACTATCGTCACGGTTGCCAATTGAATGTGACACCCATACAATAGCTTAATTGTATATAACGGTTTCTTTTCGAAATTCAAACCCTATGTGGGTGTAAAAACATTGAATGTGTTTTAGATAAATCAATGATTGCTAACCAACCCGTCGATATATAAGAGTTCCTTTTTGCTTTATGGTGATGAATATGTAAATACCCATAAACAGATCTATATGTAACGTTAGTCACGATATTATTGCATAATGTTAACTTCCCAATAAGTAAATTATCTATGGCCGTACCTGCTTTTTCGAATTATCTTCTTTGAAATGTATACAGAGACTACTTTTACCGATGGGTATTAGAGAGTTATTTTCTCAATGTAAAAACTGAAACAATTATTTTTCGTATAAGCATCATTCTGAAGCAAACAATATCTCGATATATCAACTGTAATTGCACGTAACATTGGATAAATGAAAACAAATTTTACGCCTTTTCGCCACTTTAGTGATAGAATTTCGCAAAATCATTCCGTAACATATTAAACACTTGTATAAGTATCCAACTGTGGTGAAAATCACGAAGATAACACATTAAGTAAAAGCTTAATCGACGACTATTTAAAAATACATATGATAATCCTTCACAGCCTCCTGGAGATGATTTTCCATCACAATTTTAGGCACATGCCTTAGTAATTAATGCTTGGTAATGTACCACGAATCGTTGTTGAATGAAACTGCTGTATCGGTTTGTTTAGTGACCTGCAACTTCGAGTTGTAAATTGAAATTCACTTAAAATATTTAAAAAAGAAAATACGATATTTGCGTAGTGCCGAAATATGTACATAAGCTAAAGACAGGCAGCAAATATTAACAAAATATATCTGAATAACTTTTGCATTTGTATTTGTAGTGTAAACATAATGCTCCAATTAGTCGGAAATAGGCTTTAAAATGTTTCAAGTTTGTATTAGCACTGCCAGCGTTATGTACTCAGCGCAGATTTCATCAGTTTAAGACCAAATGCTCACTCATAACCACAATTTTCTTCGACTGTACCATTGAAAAATTTTGTGCACGAGTCCGGTTTCGAAAAACAACTTTATTCCATAAAACAAAACTTTACTATTTGTTTGACCGAAAAAAAATTAACATATTCCACATACTATTGAAAGGGAATTTTCAGCTGCCCAAAGATATAGTACAAGTTTACCAAAACTAATCCCAGTTTACATTAAAGTGTGCTAACCTTCACGTTTGTAAAATAAACTGACTGGAAGACATACAATTATTCATTATTCAACGCCGTTATTTACTGGCTTGTTTCATACACACACACACACACCTACACACACACACCTACACACACACACACACCAACACACACACACACACACTTATATACATATATATAATGCTTACTTTTAAACTTGGGATACGTTTAAATTTATCTATATGATCTTATCTTCTGGTTTGTATTACTCTTTTGTGTAAATAAACTGAAATGGATAGATATATTTACTTCATTTTAACAGCTTAACTTATTAAATTTATGTGAACTATGTTTTGGCGTTTTGTTGTATTAGTACTAGACTGTAATCCCCAGTGCCTAGACATTTTTGAAGGTAAAGTTTACGTCAAATAAAGTTATCATTTCTACTCCTAAGAAATTGCTATCAGGTACACTAATTTTGTATAGTAATTAAGTTAGTTCTTCATTTGAATTCAAGTAATGATGCTTGGATTATTCATAAATCGATTTATTCCTATTTTTGGTTGGTAATTTGCTTTGGCTAGCAAACATAAGCCCATGCGTTGATCGAGCAAATAGTAGGCTACGAAGTCTTTGGTTTGGGATCGATTAACGTATTTGAATACTGTTAGCCGCTCAAAGCCGTGAGCGAATCAATTAAACATTTTGTGTACTTTCACTCGCGGCAAATATTACGTGCTGTGACATGACATACGAATCGTTCACTTCCAAAGCGATTACGGAAATATTATCTACGTTCACGAATTTACTGCTAGGAGAAAATCACAGGTGTTACAAGAGGTTTTAATTACGGGAATGCCTTCATTTCGCTGCAGCGCGTGCTGTGATTTAGAGAGGATGTGTCGTGCAGGTAAATGTGCAGTTTACTCTTGCGTGCGATTGGAAATCAATTACTAGAACGTAATGATTTAATGACGGCTAGTCAACTTTGTCAGCTCACCAGAGAACATTGCGAGAACTGGACACGACGGCAGTTTTAATTTAGTGACTTTGTACCCACGTCTTTATAATCACGGATGTGGCACGTATGCTTCGTTTTGGGATTGCGGTGGCAATCATAAATCACCTCGATAAAAAATTTAAATTGATTCTTGAGTTGTTTACGTTCCATCCCCGAACAACAGAGAACAATCTCTTTTCAAAAGTACTTATAATAGCCGTGCACCTGATATACATTGTCTATGTAAGGACTGTTAGTAAAATTACATTTTAGGTAGGCTATTAAGTACTAAACGTAACGAGCAAAGTTACTTTATGTGACAGTTTTTTAAAGTACAGTACAAATATTTACGATGGCGCTAACTTCAAAAATTATCCTTGAATATGTAACTTTGCGACGTGCCCTTAAGGGTCATGTATCCGTGAAGGCACGACTCTACAAAACACAATAAGAAGGCAATGGGGCTGAGTAGAGGGTAGATAGCGTTCCATATGGATAAAACAAAGTGGAGTTGTTACTGTCCGCGCTCCAGCTCTAAGCCCCTGGCGGGTATGCGATTTTCGTTCGTATATATATAAATAATACAACGAGCCTGATAACGTGTCGGCGCACGTACTAGCCGAAGTAACGTCGTAAGTTTGGAAAAGTTTGCTTCTGTTTAACTATGGCTTACATGACGTTTACGGCGAAAAATGCATACACGCCAGGGACTCAGAGCTGGCGCGCTGACAGCAGTACAAACTGCACTACAGATTACGGTAAACCAACGCCGCCTTAGCGGATGTGTCGACACGGCACATTTTGTACGTATTTGAACTCTCTAATGCGTTGTGTAATCTGATAGTTTGGTATTCTTGACATTCGTATGCCAAAACTGTTCGGGCTGGCGGAAGTGACAGATCATCTTAATCTGTAAAGGCATACGGATTATTAATGTTATAAAATTATTTATTTAAAATTGATGAATAATCGAAACAGTACTGTAAAACGGCGTTTAAAGTATTTTTAAACACGCAATTGTCATTTTATTCAATCGTACTATCGTTTATATAGATATTAATTACATAGTATTAATAAGCGTCAAAAGTGTAAAAAGTTATCAGTTCTATGTTATCTATTGGAAGTGTCCAACAATAATCTAGCAAATTTCATTATTTTCGTGTTATCTCCCCTTTTACCATTGGCGACCATGGAAAAACCTATTAATTTTATTAGCCTACTAAATCATGTTAGTCAGAAGTCGCGATACAAGAGAAAGTGTTGTACTGACGTGAAATATTTTTCCAAATGTTATAATATTTAATTATTTACTTCAACTATACAATTTTCTGATTGGTTAGTTCTCATGTAAATAGTCACACGTGTGAAACCCAGACGTACACATTGACTCCGACTGGTAGATTATTGTTGAAACGAAAAGAATTTTGCCCCACTTTGTTTCCGTGCCTTACGTGCACATCCGTAGTTCTGCTTCGTGGTCAGTGATTGGATATTTTAACTGTCATGAGCGTTGGGAATCTACCGGCAAATTACAGACGTGTGTTGTTGCAGGAACATTATTGTAATTGGCTCAGTCAAATGAGACACGGCTCTTCACATATACATGCTGCCAATAACCATCAAGCAGAACTGCAGATGTGTACGTAAGGCACTGAAACAAAGTGGGGCAAAATTCTTTTCGCGAAAAACAAGGGACTCTAAACATTTTCAGTACACGGATACTCGTGTACTAATTTGACATTTTAATTCTTCGTATACGAATGTCCCGGTGAATTTTCGATCGTAGGCGCCCTCTAAGCAGGCAGCACACCTCCCACCACAACCTGTAGGCAGGGAGAGAAAGCGAGATGTTGGGCAGCGTAGGGTCAGAGGTCGCACAGCCTCGTCTACTTGCTGACCATCCTGCCCCACTCTCCTGTGGCGAGCCTCGTCTTGACCAAAGACATTATGTAAGAACTAGGCAGTTACCCTGCTCTTTGTTGCATGACCACATTGGACCTGTCAGAAACAATGGTTTTATGCCCCGAAATAAAACATTGGATGTGACATTGCATGCTATTGCCTGCAATATGGCGTGGTTCGTAGTGATCACACAGGGAGATTGGCTGTCAACATTGGTCTTGCACACCTTCATGCCACGTAATATTCTGGGCTCTGTTGGCTCTTCTCCTATTGGCGGGAACCGAGCGAGCTGGAGCAACGGTAACACGTTGGACTTGTATTCGGAAGGACCCGGGTTCGATCCCCGGCTCCAGCCATCCTGATTTAGGTTTTCCCGTGGTTTCCATAAATCACTCCAGGCGAATTCTGGGATGGTTTCTTATTCGCCATGGCGAACTCCTCTCCCAGATTCTGTCGTTGTACCAATATATGTGTCACCGTCTGAAATTGCCTCGCTGTCGACGAGACGTAAAGCCCACTTACCTTACCTAATGGCTGGTTTAAACTGCGCTCGCAGCGTTCTGCGCATTTTTAATGTGTTATTGTAATTTTGTAACCTATCAAAACATTGTAATCAGAGAATAGGAGAGAGAGAGAGAGAGAGAGAGAGAGAGACAAGTGTCCACAGTCGCTTCTTTCGTCCCGGCACTGCGTGCGCCGCCATTACGCAATCATGTCGGGCAAGGCGAGAGCTGGTCAGCATGCAACATTATTCATACAGTACTTCCTGCGGCCAACTTGTGGTCGTCCATACCGCATACGGTCGATAGATTCCCGATCCCTCCCTGGGCTCGAATTGTGTTGCAGCGAGTTGAGATTAATTTTTTTTTTTTTTTTTTTTCACTTTTTAACGCACATTACAATTTTACATCCGCAAAAAGTACACACATAACACTTCAAACTGCGTAGATGTAAGTTTAACGATTCCATACGCTCAGGGTCGCATCCTAAATGTATGTCGCGAGAAGTAATGTCCGATTTTGATAATTCATGTTTTAAATGAAAAAAGAAACCCTAGCATTAAACCCTGAAAAATATTATTTGCGTACTGAAACAATATCATGTAAATTTTAAAAAACGTTCCAAATTGTTTTTACGTTTATTGATTTCAATAAGAGTTCCTTGAATTATTTTTCTTAATTCATATTTCGCAACCAAATTTAGTTTGCAAGAGCAATTATACATATTTATAGGGTTGTTATAAGTATAGTTACAAATAGGCAGTTGAAACTTCACTAAATTATATTCTTCATTTGAAATTGCATTTTAACTAAAAAATATATGTTTATCTTTTGATTAAAAGTTTTACAATTACCGGTAACGAAATATTTAGCAGTTTCTCATAAAAAAATAACACGCGTGTCAAACTTCAACACCATTCGTACAGCAGGCAGCATCTTGCGACATTCCCTCTGTTTCCACCGCGAACTGACCAGCGCTCAAATTTCGTGTTACGGTAAATCCTGATTGCTAACCGCTTAATTAGCGCGTCATACTCTGACGCACGACTAGACACTTTCACATACAATTCTTTTTCCTCCGACAGCAGGCTGGTTTCATTGCGCAAAACACTTCATGTACCACACAAAATGAGGAAGTTTCCACGCTATTTCCGTGCCTTTCGCTTGGATGAGAAGGGGTTTGATACCACGTAGCCTTTACCATAGTGTGGTGAAGTCGATGATGAGACCGGAAGTATATTCGAACGTCCAAGGCGTAAACGTCAGTATAATTTTGCTGCGTCGTGTGTACTCTGTTCATTGAAGTATACTTATTTTTTAAATCCTGAAAGAGATCAGATATCGCATATCTGTTACGCTGAAATGTTGGAAATTGTTTGCACTATATAGATATTTTTTTCAAAACATAAGTGTCTATAATTTCGGTTAGTTATTGACTTTAAGAAAACTTAATCAAATCGATGATTAGCAAAATTATAGAAATTAATGTTCTGAAAAAATTAGGCTACATAGTACAAATAATTTCCAACATTTCGTATAAAGGTTTTGCTATATGTGTTCCGTTTCCGGATTAAAAAAATAAAACATTCTAAAATAGCATAAACGGGGACCCGTGATCTTAAGGGTGTTGCCCAACTGAGAGCCCTGGCGAGAGCAAGCATGTGGATTTACGTGTTAAACTATATTCGGTGTTACAAACTAAAAAAATACTTTAGGCATACACCATTGAAGCAAATGACGTGTCACAGAAAACCAGCATTTGCTGCAATTGCGTATGTCCGAAATACTTCTTGAATTTGTTACTCACCCCCATTGTAAGAATGGTTCAAAAATAATATATCGTATATTCTGTGCATAGAGTTACCTGTTCAACCTACATGCATGCAACAACAGAATTTTTTGACCATCTCAGTCAGGTCCACATTGCTGTAGGATGTTTTAAACTGTATTTTCAATATCATGACAAATGTGAGAATGTAACCTTTTTTTTCCATGTCGAAAACACATTTGAAAACATACACTGTCAGACATTTTTGCCGCATTTTGTATTCCTGTAGCAACTTTCTCCTCTTCTCAATGCAGAAATTATTTTTGTTCAAAAGCGATATCATGAAACATGACTGAACCAAGTCAAATACAATTTAAAATGTTAATTCATATCCATACGCCAGGACTCCGATGAAGGTAGCGAAATTAAGGTGACCGCCTACCCAGTCCACCAAGCGATAGGCAGAGCTTCGGTCGGTACAAGTTTATAAGAAATTCCCAGCATCCGTCAGTAATGTCTGCTTAGGAATATCATCTAAAGAACGTTACATTTACGTATACTCATGCCAGATTATTCATTAACCTTCAAAACGTATTTCCGTGCTGCCGAAAACGGGTATTTTTACGGTTGTATTTAGGTACGAAAACCTTGGCGCCATAACATAATAGTCACCTCTGAATGTTTCATAGAGGCCAGTTAGTGGCGAGAAGACTGCATTATAGTTTTAAGTGTCTTGCGCCTAAGCTACGGGTAGGCGTGATGTGCGTACTGTGCCGTTTGCGTATGGTAGGTTAATGAATTATTTAAAATAGCCATTAATCGTAAAACCAAAACAACAGTCCTTGGCAAATAAACACAAAAATGCCCACCAATAAAAACATAGAAGAAAACAGAAGGTGGCACATTAACAAACACACAAAACCAGAGGAAGCTGTTGTAAACAAACAATATCAAAGTGGAAGCAATGCACGATTACATAAATGCTGGGTTACCATACGCAACGGGCAAAGAAAAATAATTATTTAAATAATTATATAGGCTCACTCGCCTTAGTAAACAATACACACCAGAGGAAAATATGAAAATATATTAAATGAGAACTCTGAAAATTGTGGTTGCTCAAAATGATTATATAATTTTCACCGCAACATTAAATATTTTGTTTTCATTTTTTAATAAAATTCACAACATTATTGACATTAATGAATAGTCCATTAGTACTGAAATTGTACTGAAATTATAAAAGGCCCAAATCTTGCAGGCACAGTTAAATGAAAATAGTGAATTGATTATACAATTATTTTTTTCTTAAATTCACAATAAAATTATCTAAACAATAAATGCCCATTCTATAGGCTAAATAAATACTGTACGTCCGAATCAATGACATAATAAATTAATAGAAAAATTAGAAGTAAATTGGACGCATCCGTTAGGCCTTATAAAATTTTAAATTGTTATCAAATTCAAATTAATTATTTAAAAAACGTACAAATATTACATAAAAAAAGATAAGTGTGACAGCTGTTAATTTATAGATTAAAATATACAAATTTAATTATGGCTTATCTGTTTAAAGTCTCGCAGTAGAAGAGTACAGCACGCTGGGTAGCTTCATGTTTCCCAGTTACAGCGGCAAAACAAAGAAGACGAAAAGGCGAAGGAAATGCCCCAAAATAGGCCAGAAAGACTGGACTTCTGTAGTAGAGACTACAGGTCAGCTCGTCAATAGTCCAGCTTGTGAATAGGCCAAGACGCGAATTGGCAGGGACGTGAATATTCCAAGACGAGAATCATCCAGGTTGAGAATCGGCCTGGACACGAATCGGCAGGACGCGAACCCTCACTACACAGAAATTATCAAAATCTTATAGAAGATGAAAAATTTAAATAGAACACAAAACCTCTCGTAGGAAAATTACTCACCAGACGAGGGCGAAGATAATCACTTAACAAAATTATAGATGAAACAACCACGATAAAATATTAAAAAATGTAGCACTACAGTTTTCTACTACGTCAAAATATATTGATTAGCTACATTATAAAAAGGTTAAATAATGGCAACTCAAGTGCCAAGATCTGCCAAAAAGGCAGGAACACCAAACACACTCATCTTTACGATACGGTGGTTGACGGCAAAGCATTAAGAAAATCAACGGAAGAAGCTGCAGAAACGTTGAACAAAAGAGCATCAAAAATGGTTAGCAACAGTACCAACATCGGCAAAGTGCGCATTGAAGCACAGTAGCATGCGACGATCACGTGAACAGAATCGCTAAACTGCATCGAAATCACGCGGTGAAACACAGAAATCACGCACTGCAACGGCAGCAGCATGTGACATGAAGACGGAGGTACGACAGAACAACTGACAGAGGAATGTAAATCTCAGCAGCTACTGTCCTGCTAAAAAAAAAAAAAAAAAAAAAACACTGTAGCGCGACTGGAGTCGGCTCGAAGTAATGTAGCAAGAAAAAATAACTGTAATTGAAAGTGAACTTTCTGAAATATCGTTAATAAAATTAAATTCCTCAAAAACACTTATTATTGTTAATATAATATTAAACAAGTCAATAACAACACAAAAAAATTATAATTTGCCTGAATTTAAGAAACATAAATAAAAAAATTAATATGTATATTATTTAAGTCGTGTCGTACTTGATACGGCACAGTACTGAGGTGCCCTTACTGCTTCTGCACTCAGGCCACAAATGCGGAAAAGATATCCACACAGGCGGCTACCTTAAGGCCTAGATCTTTGGTTTTTCAGTGGTTTAGAAAATATATTTTTTACGCACATTAATACATATATCAAATATTCATTCTTACAGTTGGAACACTCATATATCATCGTTTGTTTCAGAATTTTTTCTGTTGCAATACACCAAACATAATTTTAGATTTTTGTCCCTGAAATATCGCATATTTTGTTGTCAAAATTAGCCAAAATGAAGCAAAATAAAACAATTTTTGCTAGCAAACGGTACATTATAAAAAATAACGCTTTGGCAAAATTGTATTTCGTATGGCTGTACACAGACTCAAATTTTTTCAAGAATTTGGTTAAAAAAATTTGATTTTTTTTCAATTGTTTGAAATAAATGAAAGATCATGGCCTTAACAGCGAGGTTTTCAACGCTGGCGAAGGGTTAGGTATTTCGCAGCATCGGAATAAAGAAGTGGTGTGGCGCGACCAGTTGCATCGTCGAGAAGGTTACCAGATTCCTTGCGATGTCGTCTCTTCGTTATCTTCCGCAGTATTACGTAAACAGAATAGCACTTCATCCAGTCCTGAAAACAGAAAGGAAATTTTCGACGTCTGGAAAACAATACCGTGGATCAGAAATTTCTGTAATTTAATTTTATTTTTGTTACAAAGTTCTTTCTTTCAGGCCATACAAGTCGGCTAAACGAAAATATCTTTACACATTTTCAAGTATGAGAAAAAAATTTAATTACACTGGAGAGTTATATAGAAAACCAGCATTACATTAATTATAAAATATGTTTATACTAGATACGACTTTGCAAAGGAATAACACATACCTCTCAAGATTTTTGTTTTAATTACTTGCATGTCAAAATGACAAAACCTTTAAGTTAAAATAGACCAGGAAGAGTGTCAGTGTTTAAGTTAAGGTCAGCAACACCCCCTTTTCTTATATATAAATATAATGAACTATATTATAACTATTTTCAGCCAACGTAAAATATCACAACTTTACATAAAGGTACACACCCTTACAATAAAAAACATGTATAGACTGTTTCAATTGACTGGAAATATTTACTTTGTCTGCAAAGTAATAAAAAAAACAGTTTTTATGTATTATGATACGGGATTGCAGATTTACTGTGTTATTTAGCAACTGGCAACTAGAGAGCAAAGTTAAATAATTTTTGCAAAAAAATTTTTACGTGTCAGTTACTTTTTTTTTTTTTTTGGCAATACTAGATTTTCATATTGGAACTGTGAAAATAAAAGTCCGACGAGTCGGTAGGAGAATGGTTAGCTCCTGTTAATCCTTTCCCGAAGAAATGTCTCATACAACATATCTAAGAAGATTTTCAAAAATCCCCCCACCTCATTTTTTGAAGTGGTTGTCTACCTGACTTCTGAATAGGCTTCTGTGAGTGAACAGTAAATTTTGTTGCGAAACTTTTTTCTTGTTCATAGACGAGGTTCTCGCGTACTTGTGAACATGTCAAGCATAAGAAACGCTGTTTTCGGGTCCTACGACATAGCTAAAAACGGCATATTCTTGTAGTTATATCTAGGAATAATCAGTTTGGCACGAAAATAATGGAGAGTCCTAAAATAAACATTGTTGACGATTTTCAATCTGGACGACAAAAACACTATGTGCCAGTTCATAACCTTGTTCGTGGTGAAATTATAATTTTTTTGCTAACAATTTTTTTTAATACAAAGATATTTCACAACACGATTCTGTATACTTCAAGTTGTAGCGTATAACGTGCAGTTTTCAATATAAATTAATTAATTACATATGTTTACTGGTTTTTACGGGGTGTGTGAAGTAAAAACATACACATTTTGAATTAGAATTGCTCGCATGGGGAGTCTAACTGAGCTTGTAAGAGGACGGGTCAGCGGTGGCCGAGTTGTTAGACCGTTCGCCTCCCACCAAGGCGATCCGGGTTCGATTCCCGGTGTGGTCGGTCCCCAGATTTTCGCATGTGGGAATAGTGCCAGACGATGCCGTTGGTCGGCGAGTTTTCTCGCGGATCTCCCGTTTCCTCCGCCCTTTCATTCCGATACTGCTCTGTACTCACTTCATGTCACACCTCACCAGCGCTAGAGACCTCGATGTTGGGCGCTGACCAAAATATCTCACTCACTCTTGTGAGAGAAAAATGTACTCCCAAGTAGCTTACGGTCCACAAGACTAAAACTATTTCACACAAATATAAAATTATGATGTTTCCCTACTTGAACAGTCTTAAGCTACTGGAAGCACAGGGGTACTCCGCTGTCCCTGCGGCACCTGAGAAAGGCGGAAATAGTTGGCTCGCGATCCATGTGCGGCTCGCTCTCAATCCGTCCCGGCCGCCGACGTGAACCTAGGAGGACCCGTGATTATCCCACTGCCAGTCCGTTACGACACGCCCGCACGCACGCCAGCTGGCCACTTGGACGAGAGTGAAAGGGCTTTAATTCTTCACGAGGGGAAACTTCGAACTGCTCGGCAACAAGTGGTTACGATCACGAGACCGAACCGTGCGCGCGTGAAATATGTGTGTCTCATTTGTCTGCCTACCGGGTGATAGCAGGGATGTGGGGGGTAGTTAAAAGTCTCTCACGGCTGTCAGTAAGACAAACTTGGTCGTTAATGAGGTTGGTGAGTTGGTATCACCAGAGTGTCATCCTAGTTTTAGATGGGGAGTTTAGTGATTGGAGTAATAGGACGAATGCTGAACGTCAATGTTCATGTCGGAAGTTTTCTCAGTAAGTACCAATTAACTTCCTCGTCACTGCTGATTACACAAGACGTTTAAGTATAAGGGCCACCAATGCCGGAGATAATTCCTCATCTGTAGACTTTAAAAGTACATTAGTTCAGCACGGGTCTGGAAATGCATGGAATCGAGATATGAAGCTGGATTAATGATACTTGCTTTCAGACGTGTTTCGGAAGGAGCTCGTTTACACTATCGACCACCTACACTTATACAGGTCACAAATCTATGTCTCATGTTCCTGTGAAGACCGTCCGTAAGAGTACTTGTTGCACAGCACAACTTCTATCGCCACATGTGTATTCAGTAGTCAGTGTACTCTGTTTCGGAATAGTAAAGCGTCAGGGTGTCTCCGATTTTTGCCTTCTGGTAACAAACTACCTGCGAAAGGAAATACATGCAAATGAAAATAATTGTTTAGTGTGTTCATCATAGGTAGGTAAGTGCTGGAATTCCTGGTTATGCACTGTTAGAAAAAATTTTCGTGAAATCACGGAAAAGTACTGGCAAAATTATCCAGAAATCTTCGTAAAGTAATGGACACTCAGTTTTTCTTGATAACGGAACCCTCCGTAAAATAACGGACGATCCATTTTCTGCAAAAAATATATACATATCTGTAATCTATTAGCACTCCATTTTCTAGAAATACTACATTTTCTTATTAGCTATGTGTTATCGAGATTCTGAAGCACTATTTAGTAATCTGAAAGAATTTTCGAAGTTGTTGGGATTCGAACCCACGACCTTATAATTGCCAGGCAGAAACTCTAACTTTTTTTTTTTTTTTTTTAATTTTTGG
>PNEQ01127583.1:0-23228 GCA_003012365.1 Medauroidea extradentata | reverse complement strand
CGAACCCAGAACCCCTCGTATCTAAGTCGGTCGCTCAACCAACTGAGCTACGGGGGGTCGGCTCGAGCCACAGTGACAAGTTGTGTGTAACTGAGTTCCATGCAGTGGTAAGATATCAACTTTATAAGAGACAACTTTTGTATTTGACATCCAGAATTCATAGTGATTATTAATACCCCTCCCCCTTTTTTTAAGAAACACAGTAAAATACGCTTAAAAATTGTAGAAACATATTTTCATGAATTTATGGAAAGTTACGGTCAAACATCCGTAACCTGGCAATACGGACAAATTTCCGTATACCTAATATTACGGAAGCCGCTTCCGTAAAATTACAGTACTTTTCTGTAAATATTTCCGTGAATTTATGGAAATTTTTAACAGCGTGGTCTTCAAAACATTTCTGGACAGTGTAGGTTTAACTATGCAATTCATCCTTGAACTCAACCCTGTCATTAACTGGTTAAGGCGGCAGCCTGGTTAAGGGTGTGTTGTGTTCGTTTGAGAGAGAAGAAAATCTATGAGGCCCTTTGAGCGACGCCAGCCGACACAGGTGTTGCGATATCGTCTATACGCCCGAAATTATAGGTGCACGCCCAGTGTCCCCGCCGTAACGTTTTCATTGTGGGGCTTTAAGCGGTGAACCTATCATTTATGTTGAACCCGTCACTGTAACTCAGACCAATGTTACTGCAAACCTCAATTTAAAAGGAATCCGGTACATATATCTTGAGAAACAGCTGTCTTAAAAATTCGATTTTAGCCAAGTTTAAGGACTTTAAATAATGCTCATGTCGTGTCCACAAGCAGTCTGAAGCGTGTTTTATTTTCATAGGTAAGCATCGTGGGCGCACGTTTGCTGGTCTCTGAGAAGAAAAGTAAATCCGAACACGCTGCGCACTCAGGCGACCGTCTGGCTGGACGAAATAGGCGCGTTCATGTCCAGAAGTGCGGAGAGGGTTAAGGCATCAACCTAGTGAAGGGCATGTTTGTGTGTGTGAGGCGAAAGGAAATCTATGACGCACTACGAGTGACGTCAGCCGGCACACGTATTGTGATATCGCCTCTACGGCCAAAGTCGTAAACGCGCGGGCAGTGTTCCCGCCGTAATGTTTTTACTGTCGGACTTAAAGCGGCGGCACTATTATTTTATTGAACGCGTCACTGTAGCAAAGATCAACGTACTTGTAGACCTCAATTTCGAACGAATCCTTTACGTCTTGAGAAACAACCGCGTGAAAAAGCCGATTTAAGCCAAGTTTGAGGGCTTTAAAAAACTGCTTCCAGTGTCCAGGATGTCTTGAAAGTCACATTCTCGAGTAGTCTGAAGTGTGTTTTCTTTTCCTAGATGAGCATTTTGGACGCGCGTCTACTGGTCTCTGAGAAAAAACGTAACTCCGAACACGTTGCACGCAGTTCGAGCACCAGTCAGGCGGCCGCCTTAAGAGCAACACAGACCGCATTATCACACCTCATCCTGGTCTCTGGGCGCTAGTCACCGAACTTCTTTCGCTTCACTGAACTGCATTATTTTCGCCGATAGCTAACCTTTACGAGACATTCAGCGGTGAGCCTATAATTTTATGACGTCATATTTGAGATAAAGACGTGTTGTGCCCTCTTTAAATGTTCTGGACTAAGGGCCAGTTTCACTAACGAAGTTTAACTTTGCCACAAAGCGAGATTAACAAAACTCGATGAAGAGCTAAACCTGAGTTTAAGTTAGAGGTGCGTTCCACCAACAACACAGCGAGTTTAAGTTACCAGAAATTAGTTAAACTTGGCTGCACGATGGGTTGTGTGAGCTGAGTTGCCTTAATTGTGTCGGAAATACCCGAAAACTTGTCGGAAACTGCCGAATGTGTTTTTTGTGAATGATTTCATTTGGAAACTTTGTTACAACGTTCTTGAGGGGAAGCAGGGAGTGATTGCATCATACCATCTAGGGGAAGGGGGGGGATACAGCTAGGGGGCTAGGTAACCCTGGGTAACTTTGGAGCAAAGCAAGAAAGAAAGACTAGGGGAAGATAATCCAGCAAATATTATTTACATTATTTTATTGCTGTAAATGCAAATGTTTATCTACACACAATTGTTTAATTATTTTCTCGTCTGTATATTTTTGCTAACCTGAAAGTACCAAACGTTTAACAGAACCTCATACACTGTAAAAAAAATGTTTTGTACTTTTACAAAGAAAATCTTTGGAAACCCAGTTGCCAAAGAAATTCTTTGTAAAACTACAATAGTTATCCTTGTAATAAAATACAATGTATATGTTTGTAAAATCACAAAGAATAACCTTGTAGTTGTACTTTCAATAAGGAAAAAAATTAAAATGCTCACTGTACTTCATAAATAACACTGAACTTATTTATCAAATAACTTTTGAATGAAAGATGCTTACATGCAATTATTTTGAAAATTAAAAAAATTTGGAAGTGGTAAGCGTCGAACCACTCCTCCTACTCGTAGAACCTACGCATTTTTCCTCTAGACCACTGTCACTGCTGAACTGTATGTGTATGTATCAATTAAAGTAAATGGACCGATTGTTTTGACAAGCGGAAATGTATTTGGAAGTCTGTATCATCATTCTCATTAAAATAATGATTTATTTCTCTAATCCTACGAGGTATATACACAGGAATAAAGTCTTCATCGTCTGTATTGTCTTCAAATACCAAATTGTACAGTGCTTGCGCCATTTTATTATGAACTTAAGCGAGATTAGTGACGTTACCCGGCCAAAATCGAGCAGTTAAATTTAATCTCGCTTAAGACGAGAAAATTGAGTTTAACTGCTTGGTGAAACCCAAAACATGTATAATCGAGATTAAGTACCGAGTAATCTAGATTAAATCGCTTAAACTTGGTTGGTGTAACCGGACCTAAGACAGAAGTACGAAACATCTATTTTCGCTATATACTTTCGGTAACGAGAAAATAAGCTTTAAATATTATTAGAGTGCCTGGAAAGGATATGTACGCATGTAATGTTCTTTGAATACTATTCCTAAGCAGACGCCACACGTTGATGTTTTTTAATAAAGTTGTTTTTGCCTAAGATCTGCGCACCTGGCGGCGGACTTGACAGACGGCCACTTTAACTGTGGATGTTAAGACAATTTCCTTCTGAATGAAATGTGAACAATTATTAAGTTATCTACCCAACTATATGCGCGTTATATATTATTACGAGCTAGGCAGCGGGTGGCTATAACGACACACGGAAATTTAGTACGCAGCTTGTTGAGTACTACCATTGCCCGTTGCCCTTATCGCCACTTCTAGCTCTCGGCGTATGTGGCGTATGTGTGTATGTGTGTGTATGTGTGCGTGTGTGTGTGTGTGTGGCGCGATGATTGTCGTCTAAGATAATGATACTGCGGCCGCTCTTTGGCGGTGTAGATGCACCTTCTGATAATGCGTTGTTAAGGGCATTCGGAGTATAAAATTATTTATTTCGTATTCTAAAATAGCATACTCAAAGAATTGATTAAGGTGTATTTTTCTAATCTATTAACTAAAATAATGCAGCACTATTTTCGTAACTTTGTTGACTTGGAAAACGATTTCAAGCATTTTTTTTTTTTGAAGATTTACAGACGAAATGTTTCCATTTCTTAAAATTTTATTATGTATTCTATTCAATAACAAATTCACATATTTCTTACTTTTAAACAAATTTTATAATCACATCTTAAATAAGTTCAAAATATATACGAGTTTGAAGAATTAAATACGTCATAATTTTGTATGCAGGCGCATGGAAAACTTCATTAGGTAAATTGAATGTTAGTAAAACCAAACAGAAAAGTTCGTTAAGGTTTATTTGTTACTTTGTGCCAAAACATTATTTTTCTAAGACAATGTTTTAAACTAATGAATCTTCAGCTGCCAGCTTGCTCCGCTCAAGACAAGGCAGTTTGCAGTAACCAGCTCCCTTTTCAGTTGAGGGAATTACTCTCGACACATACAAGAATATAAATTTTCTTTAGGAAGAATGGTTTACAGCAGTCGCAATGTGTCTCTACAGTATATAATATTTTCCTAAACTATTTCAGAAAGTTCTCTTTTTTTCTGTAAAACACAGGGAATGAAATTGTGTTCCACGACTAGACTTGCCGCAAATATACATGCCTTATTAATTTTAGGAGTGCATAACGTAGTAAGTGAACTGATTTTCCATTTAAAAAAATAATAATTGTTGCCAATGGAAACAATGTTTTCGTAACTGAAGAAGCACCGAGAAAAAAGCAGGGAAGGAAGTTGCCGCCTTACCACACCTCCTTGTAGCCTTGCCTTCTCGTGAGCCTTTGCCGGGGCCGCAATTGACGTTCGCAGATGTACGCACGTGTGTTCGAGGCAACCTAATAGTGAGAAAGTGCACAGTTTGGATATGTTAATTAGTAATCAGACATATACAGACGTGCATAAACGACTGTATATGAATATTGTAACAGATTGTATCTTATTATTCTTATTCAATATTGTATATCGTGTTTGTTTGCTCCTCCTTATTGTGGCAAGAGACAAACATAGAAACTAAGGAATAAGAACAAAGCAGAGAGGATGCAGAACAACTGAAACAAAAAGAAGAAAGGTAAAATCTTAATGACGATTGTAGTTCACTGTATGTACGTTTTTGATTAAAGTTTTCAATTTCTTTTTTCCTTTAAGAATTCTTTTAAAAAGAACTAGCTTATTGTATAAACTTACATTCGCTACACTTCAGCTGCATTATTTTCTGCATGCTGGTTTACTGGACAAAAATTTCCACGATAGAGTCCCGAATATTTAAATAAATAAATATTGTTTGCAGAGTAATAGTTAATTCATTGATGCAACTCATGATCCCCGTAATCACGAATACAGCAGATTAAAAACAACTGGCCTCATTTGTGTTTTTTTCCCCATCAGGCCGGATTTTTCGTGATGCTAAAAAATGTCTGGCTTTGTAACAGGATGCGACATTACCTACATGAAATATTTTCTGTTAGTTCTCAACTGCATGCTAAATTAATCTTCATAATGCTGCTGCCACACACAAAAGGCGGCACGTCACGATACATGTGTAGCAATAGCGTGCACTTGGCTATTCACATAACCATATTGTGTTTTGTTCTTTGATATATTATGTTTATACTCGGTTATGTGTTTGAGAAGTATGAATTCTTTAACAATAAAATTGTTATTTACATGAAAATACGTGTTTGTTAGTATTCAAATTGGTTATACATATGAAAATAGCACACGATAATAAATTTACGGATTGGAAAAATTTTCATTATCATCCATTTTTAGTGAAGTTACTTCTTTTGCGAAATGAATGTCCTTTTTTTTTCCCCTCTGTTTTTGGAAATCTTAGTCGCGAAGATATTTATCACTCCCAGCGCTACTTCCGCGCGTTGAAGGTATGCTGTGGAAGAGGGAAGCGAAGAAAGGGTCGTACACCCTTAATAAACATTTCGATGCTATTCATTTTATATCATCGATAACCCAAGCAGCACGAATGCCCTTAAGGGTTCTGGGTTAGCAGTAAGTGCACTTAACTTCGAAATATGATATTGAGGCCCCTCTTATGCAGTGCTTCAATGCTTACTGGAAACAGATGTGCAAGACCCATTGAGCTTGTGACGAGTTTTTGCCAGAAAAATTGATTTCGATTTTCAAATCATTCCAGATACGAAAGTCTGTGTGATTTAAGAATACTTTAAATATGTGTTTTTCATGATTACCTGGCAGCTAGTGGAGTTTTAGAGGAATTTACTGACATAAACATGACGGTCCAAAAACGGCCGTATAGTAAGCACACTACGCGAAAAAAATGATACTACGTTTTATCGACGTAGTATTAAAAAAAACTAGACGTGGAGCGCAATAAGGGACTTTTTCCTTGCTGTGCTGCCACTTTATGTGCGAAAAATGTTGTCGTTCAACATTTTGCCCGAACATTTTTCTCCAATTTAGGCCAGGATTCTCGTGATTCGCTAATTATAAAGCCGTTTATAAACCCTGTATACACAACAACATAAACACACGCGCGTTTACATGCAAACACGCACACAAACAGGATGTTCAAGAATGTTTGTTACAAGATTTGCGAGAAGATTCCGTGTAAAAAATGAGGCAAGGTTATACAGACCTAGCGCAAGTTTTTGGTTGGCGCTAATCTTAAGAGAGAAATTTGCTATTGAAAATTGAATTTGAAACCCGTAAATTTGTAAAACGAACCAAACGTCGGCTAAGGAGAAATAAGTAATAACATTGCGTGTGAAATTTAATAATAAGAATATCAGCGTCTGTGAAAAAAAAAAAAAAACTATATAGGCTATAATACCTTTTACCGTCACTATTTTCCGTTCACTCTTACATGAGTTTTAAATTAAACAAAGCAAATTATAAACAAACATGTTCAATGGCTGCCGCTGACCGCCGAGCACTGTGATCTTACACAAGAAATAGATCCTTGTTATCTGTCGTGTACATGTGAATTTACCAGTTCATCACTCAATTAGAAAGATTTATTAACAAATATATAATTAACAGGCGTTGCAAACACAATCTACGACTCTATACGTTTCTTACTATAATTATGGTTAGCGGACGACACGTCCGTACCGTTGATTCACGAGTTATTTAAACGAGTGATGCACTATTAAACGTTACGAGTTTCTTGTTACATTTGCCAGTATTTTGAGATGTACGACACACTTATAATTCTTCGTGAAAACACTAAAATAAAGTTCAATAATAATTACCAGAATATTTTATTACAGCACACGCCATGTAAGTTGGCGGGTAACGAGATGGAATGTTTTGCATATAATATTACTACCGTTTTTAATTCGAATGGCTAATTTAAATAGGTTGATTTCATTCCGGTATTTATAGGCTGCTAGGTGTTTTGCAGCGGCCTGTGGCTCGAATCCTGTGAATGTGCCATTCATTCGGTAGCTGCTACTCGCCATCTAAGCTGGCGCGCAGTGTACGATCATTAGTCATGGCTTGATAATTGCAGTTTAATTTTGAAATATACTGCAATTGTACATTAAGTCAATATTTTCTTCAAGCCTTTTGCAAATTTAGCTTTCGTATATCGATAACATGTACGAAATATCCACGCAATATTTTTTTGTATCTAGTGCGTTGTTATCTCTGATACTACCAATACACAGTTTTTTTTTCTGTTGGAAATAGTACGTTGGTCGGCACGCTGCAATATTTGTTTACTTCAGAACTCAGGTTAGAGTAAACGGAGAATATGGATTGATGATATTCGAACCTCTTATGTATCGCATGTTGCCTACCTGTAAGGCTCCACATTTTCTACGTTCATTAGTTCACTTGAGGGTGTTGCAACAGGGTGACCATTTTTTCTTTGTTCATTCGGTCCTCTTGTTGAAAACTGTTCTGTTTAATAGCAAAAAAAAAAAAATGCAATGGTAAAAAATTCTATGCAAAAAAAATAAAGGTTGGTCAATACTATGATTTACTATTTTTTTTTCAGTTAGCAGATCTTGTTTTTATTTAATCACAAACGGAAATTCATTATTTATGTCGCCTTATTGTTGGTTACTTTTACATATTTTTTTCAATGGCAGTTTTCTATCGCGATTTTGTCCCGTAAGAATTGCGCCAGCCAATAACTTTGCCTCATTTTTCCAAGGAATCATCTCGCAAAGTCTGTAACATACCTTCATGAACATTCAGTGTCTGTATAGATGTGTGTGTATATGTGTGTATAATGTTTGTGTGTATATATATATATATATCGATTTACAAACTTTCAAAAGTAAATAATATTGCTCACACTCACTCGAGTACTCGCGCACAGTAATGAATGAATCGTGAATTGCGTGAATGCCCGTCCAGCGTATTGACTAATGCAACCATGTAAAGCTCCAAACAGACAACTGTAAAACATGACAGCTGATCGCGCGAACTGTTATGAACGCCACGAAGCAACAGCTTCCTCATGCACATACCTGCGTTACATAGTTGAATGGTTAGTGTGCTAGTCACCACGCTGTGCAGTTTACCTAACTGATAGGCGGTTACCCGATTCATTTGTTGTACAAGTTTGAAAGTGTACCCCTTTTAACAATACTTGACTTAATGGGTTATAAGACGAAATTCTCTTGCCTATTTCCCACCATGCCTAATGAACTCTTTAAGTTTAGCATACGTTACGAAACACCTAGTGTAGTGTACATTTACACACTCATACATACCTACACACGATTACCGTACGCATATCATATAATTATTTTCATTGCTTGATAGTCAACTTTTTTCGAAACAGGTACAAGATAACACCACTTGATTAAAATAAATTATTACATGATAATTCACTGTTTTGGCGTGGAGAAAAAAGAGTCTGAAAAAAAGGGGGGGGGGGATTTGTATAATTTCATCAGTTATCACAATTTTTCATTAAAAGTTAATATTCCGTAGAGCAGGGACATAAACTTTTTATAATTATAATAGAAAGCAAAATAACACGAATAATGTTGTGTACAGAAAATTAGTAACGTACCTAACTGGAAGGAAGAAGATAGTAGGCAATAAAAAATCCCAGCGTGAGTTGTGTTCAGTAATGCAGGCAGCACTAGAGTTAGACAGATAAACTATTTTTATGATGTTTGTAAATGTTCGGACGTACTAGTAAAGAGAAAATAGCCAAATATCTGGTCTAGCAATCTGGGTATCGCAGGGACACGACCAGCATACCAAAGCAGCGGCGAACTAGGAACACGTGCTCAGGCTGCTTGAATAAAAAATAAAACACAAACGTTATCCGCTACCCTCGTCTACCCTCCCCTTTTTATGTCTTGTTCTCTCTCGCTGTTGGCAATTTTTATCACGGCATTTACTAGGTCGGAGAGGACAAGAAATGGTCTAGTGTCTCAGCCTTAGATTGTTCACTCCGGTCACGTCTGGCTAACAGATTCATATAAAGTTAAACTTGGTCGAAAAAAACAGCTGCTTTAGCGTCAATTGTTTGCTGTTTCCGCCCTCAAAGCGACGCCCAAGGAACATTCCCACGTAACTGAGTAGACATCGGCTTGCCACGCACACTTCCGGTAACTAATGTCTCCAAAAAAAAAAAAACCCTTATCACCCGGCTCTCTTCATCTAGTTTTTTATACGCATATCGATTTCTACCAAGTCCAGTTTTAATATAGACACCACCTCACGTATGCACAACTATTATAACTTTGATTTATTAAAAATTTTTTTTAGTTGTCTGTGAAACAGTGAATCTGAGAGACTTCAAGATTTATTCCGGGAACTTGAAAACCGATACTGGTCAAAATAAAAGTTTTTTTTATTATAATGTAACATATACACATATGTTACGAGCTGCCTGAGCGCGGCTCTGCCAGTGTGAAATTTTTTAATGACAAACTATAATAATAACTTATCGTGTTACTGAGATACTGACGTAATGGCGAAAACACAACTTACGAATCTTCACCCCCAAAGCATAATGATACCTCACCAGATCTAAGACATATTGAGGATATCGGAAAAATACATTTTACCTCTTTTAATCACTCAAAAAATGCTAGGCTGCAAAGAGAGGCCACCCATAAATTTCCCTGTTTCAAACAGAAAATTATTAACTCTTCTGCCAGCTGCCACTAATACGTGCGTATATAATATCGCAGCAGTTCCCCGCCGTCTTGCCTTACACATGATTTGAACCCAAAGTCGCCTACCAGTAGTCCAAACAACTACGTCAAGATAGGTTGTTAGAATTCTTAAGAAATTAAATGTATATATTCAGGCCTGGACCCCAAAGAGGTATAACCTACTTTATGGAATTTCTGGAATATCTTTCCGCTCCCTAAATTGTCGAATTCCTGGAAAATCATTAAATAGCTTTTAATTTATTTACGTTAGCTTCATTTCTTTTAAAATCGCCCTGATATCGCAGCAAGTTTGAGAGATACAAAGGATTGATTGAAAAAAGTTTATATTTTTAAAATACATTTCGAAGTTGAATGTTAACAAATCCTGAAATTACATTTTATGAATATGCGAATGCTTAGTTCTGAAACAAAACTAAACTCAATATCTTAACGGGTTTAAAAGTTATCATGGGTTCGTTGAAGCACGTTTTATAGCTTTTCATTCCCTTAAATTTCGACTTGCGAAAAATTAAGTAATGCGCATTTTTGTAAGCTTCATTCTGAAGCCAAAATCACCTCAATACCTCAACGGGTTTAAAGGCTATCGAGGATTCATTGAAAACACATTTCTCCCCTTTTCACAGTTGTTACCTATAGTGTAACGAGAAGCCACCCTCAAAATTTTTTACATCTAGATCCAGCGCTTTGGGCTGATCATTGATGAGTGAGTGGGTGGGAAATTCATTTTACAGCACAGAATGTTTCAGAAATACTTTTACAAACTTGGTTTGACGTGTTCCTTTAAACAAAACAAGGAAAAAAACTCATATATACATAGGTCTGGAAACCTTAGTTTTTTTTTAGATACTAATGAATAATTAGTTTAATGTGCTGTAAGTAACCAGAAGTAAAAGTAATGTTGTTAAATAGTTTAATGATGTTATGAATACAAGTATGCTGATGCCCTCATTTGTATCCTCTATGGGCGATATGGGTGTCATGTGACAGGGTGCGACAGAGCACTATCCGACGTATGAATATGTGTGAGGAAGCAGTATGATATAATTTCGAATATTTATTGCGACTTTATGTAAGTGTTCGAAATGACACCCTCTTGCTTCCTCGCCCACTTGCACACGTCGACGTCGTATCATGCACTTTCGCATCCTGCCAAACACTCCCACATCCTCTATAAATGATACAAATTAGTATATCAGCTTACTTGTGTCCATAATGTCATTCATTTTTCTAACATTACTTATACTACTGGTTACCTCACATCACATTCAACTAAACTTTCATTAATAACTCCAAAAACTAAGGATTTCCGGACCTATGTTTACTTGGCTTTTTCTTGTTTTGGTGTAAGGAACCCACCCTCCAAGTTCGTAAAAGTATTTCTGAATTATCCTGTATATAGATACTAGCTGCTAGTTTTCTCGGGGATCTCCCGTTTTCCCTGCCCCTTCATTACGGAACTGCTTCATACTCACATCGTATCACCCCTCAAAGCGCTAAAGACCACAATGTTAAGTGCTGACCAAAATCTCTCACTCTCTCACCCAAGTTAGGGCTCAGCTGCATACTTAGTTATTATTGTTAATCAAGGGTGCAGCAAGGGCGAGAATGGCACAAGCCTCAAGTGCCACACCACCGATAAGCTTAACACACTGATTTTACTATTAAGTGACTTCGGTAGAGGAGTGAAGAGTGAAGATATTTGGTCAGCCGACGAGATCTTGAGCCTAGTTTGGGTAACACGAGTTAGGTGTTGAACTGAGGCGTAATGAAGAAGTGAGGTAAACTCCGCCGAGTAACGGAAAGTACGCCAATTTTCCCAAGTGCCCAAATTGGGAGCCATCACCTGGTCGGGAAACTCAGTTATCGCGGCCCCGACTCTGCTGTGTCAACGTGCATTTACCACCTCACTCATCGTTTTCCATGTATCTGGTTCTTATAGTTTGAGAAACATCAGTCTGAATAAGTTGGTTTTATTTGAGTACGAAGGCATGGTAATCATGTTTCGAATGCACTAGATGTGTTATTATAGGTATATGTTTTAGAGACACATTTATTAGTTTTGTCAAAATATGCGTGTTTCATACTAACTACAATGGATTTCAAATGACAGGTAGGCAGCCACCTTAAGCAATTTCAATACAATTCAAGTTTTGTGAATCTGATAGACGGAGGTAAAGTAACAATGACAACATCTGAGAATATATCAGCACGGAATTAAATCTTTATAAAAAAAAAAAGGAACATAGATAGCCCTGTACTGAATGACGTAACTTGTAATATCAGATGTCAGACAGTGAGCGTATTTGAAATTGTTAAAAGGATGACTTTGACAGTCACGAACGTATGTGGAAGGAAGGCTGTACGAAATTGAATATTACGAAGTCCAAATAATATGACGAAATAATATTCAATGACATGAAAGCAGAAAATAGGTGCAAACTAACGTTTGCAGAGAATTGGGAATCTCAACTTCTACTATCAGAATGACAGAAAGACCTGGAATATCAAAACACATACTATACCAAGTGGTTCACTTAAGACTGTGCATTAAGAGGGCGTGGTAAATATTTCAACGCTAAAATCATTAACCTATAACTGTAGGTTTCTTGAAGCCAATTTGCGAAGCTCAAACAATGGAAATCCTAGACAATACTAGCTAACGTTTTAAACAAAATTGTTTCCGGTGTTACGAACTTCTGAGGCACAATCTATGACGCCGGAACTTCATGCATTTAACTGCGGCGCAAGGGATCACGCGTAACGAATTAGAAATTCTGGATAAAATTTACTCATAAAGTTGGCAAATACCATTATCTAGGATTGTCATAGAGTATTTTATCCATATTGGCTTCGAAAAAAGCGTTGAAATCAATTGATGTTTTTTTTCAGCGTTTATTTATCTACCACGCACTCTTAATTGCAGATTTTGCGGCACACACTTGCAACAAATTTAACAATTGTAGTGTTATTTAAGCGAAAAAATTAAATTTTTGGTTTATGAGCAATTGAGTGATATTACGCTAAATGAAAGTGTCTTGAAGCCAGGAGAGGAGTTTTCTAACATAGTAAAAGGTTCTGGCAGGACTGGCCACCTCTCTCCCCTCCCAGTCCTCTGACCCTCTTCCCTCAGCACTTCCGTAACCTGCTAATGTGGGTTACTTTAATGTATTCAGGTTTCATTTAAGCTGACAGGAAAACATTGTAAATAGCCTTTACTGGTAATCGAAATACGTTATTTTAAGATAAGTGTGCAACTGACTCAAAATATCAGGTGTATGAAAAGAACAAACGATGGTCAAGTGTAGCTCTATGTTCAGCTCACGAGGGGCGGAGTTAGGCAGTTCTGAGTACTCATTTGCTGGAAAGCGTTTCCCGATGGTTGTAGACCAAAAGTGTAAGTGAGTTATACAGACTGTTCGTAAAGTCATGGTGCATTTTTGATCGGTCACAGAAAAGAAACAAATGAAGATACAAATGTGAAATCTGCTACAAATAAAGTAAAAACTCTCCAGGTTTCTGTAGTATAATTTGCACGCGTGCGTGGAGACAGGTGAAGACGCAACATCACGAACTTGCGCAGAGCAGCAAGAATACGCCTACGAGTAGGTTTTGTACGTAACAGCTGAATTTGAGCCACATTTCTTCACCTCAGAGAGCGATGCGCGGCGGTGCATGAGTACGAGTTGAAGAATTTTCAGTGTTGATTGATCAACTTTAATAGCCTGTGCTATGGGCTGTAATCCAGCCGGGTTTCACGACTGCTCATTCCGCAGGCTTAGGTGAAGCAAGCAGTATTTGGCTTGGTAGAGGTAGAGGTAGAGGTAGAGGCGAAGTCAGCCAGGGCCTTTATTAAGGAACCATTTCAGCATTCACATGGAGCGATTTCGAAAATCTGTGGAAAACCGAATCAGGATGCCGGAGCCGGGCATCGAAATTGGGTCCTCCTGAAGGAGAGTGGATGACTGCTCAACTTCTAGATTAGAAAGCTGTCCAAAGTGGTTGCATAGTGCGTCTGTGTGAAGTCGTGTATGAAATAATTTTAGTGCTTAGTTAAGTTCAAAATGTTGTACGACTTACTTTCCTATATCGTTCCTTAATGTTTCCAGCAAATTAATATTATTATCTTTTTTACGAATTTGGAAGAAAATGTTTTGTTAGACATTTCAAAATCCACTTATACATGGATTATGCAACAATACATTTTAAGAGCAGCAGTAAGTATATTTTCACCATGAAAATTATCAAAGCATCCGCCCAACTCTTCACTGAGGCAACATTTGGCAGTTTGTAAGTGCGCTTTTGGAGATAATCCACGTACCGAATCTACATAATAAATCACAAAACACCAGATGAATAACTTCGGATTATTTTCATTACAGCCAAGAAAACGTCTCCATAATAGTTTTCATAAAATTCCTTTAAAATACAACTGTGGGAAAATTTTTATTTATAATAGTTTCTCATTAGAACTTCCTTCTGCTAATTGTATTTTACTGCTAAGTACTCCAAGAACAGCTGGCACCGTGAGTAGTCAAAATTTAATTACCTAGAAAACTTGAAAGCTGCACCACCCACTAAATACCAATTAATATAATTCCCTTTGTTCGGTAGCATTAATTTTTTTCGTAATTTCTTAATCACGTTTTCTACACTTGAAAAGTTTACAACTGTGCTTCGAGTATTTAATTTAAAATCTCACGATTAACAAAATTGGGAAATAATTTTAACTGCCAAAATTAATTTCTAAGAAAGATAATGACGTGTTTCCTAACAATTTGTCTCCCCTCCATTTGGGATATTCGTGGCCTACGCTGTAAAAAAATGTGTTGTACTTTTACAAAGAAAATCTTTGGAAACCCAGTTGCCAAATAAATTCCTTGTAAAACTACAGTGGTTGTCCTTGTAATAAATTACAAAGTATATGTTTGTAAAATTACAAAGAATAGCCTTGTAGTTGTACTTTCAATAAGGAAAAAAATAAATTTAAATGCTTATTGTACTTCCTAAAAATAACTGAACTTATTTATCACATAACTTTTGACTAAAGGACATTTACACGGTATTATTTTGAAATAAAAAAACTAAGTTGCAAACCACTCTCCCCACGCTTAGATTCTACGCATCTTGCCCCCAGACCACTGTGATATCTATACTGCTTAGTCTTTATCTGTTTATATACGTTCAATATACAGTACAGTAATAATTCTTTCTTTTAAAGAAAAATGCTTTCCAGAGATTGTGATCTTTGAATAAGTGATTTCCGGCGATCCTATGATTATTTTACACTACACATTTTTTCTAAGTTTCCTTTGAAAACAAAATCCATTTAACATTATAAATTAATAATTTTACAAGGAACATTTTTCAACAATTACAAAAGTTTGAACAACTACAAATAAGTGCATTGTCATATTTTACAAAAATTGTTTACAGTGCAGGAACTGTCGGTATGTAGGTACATGAATTCCTTTGTAGTATTACAAAGATTACCTTTGTAACTTTATAAACTAATGATTTCACAAAGAAAATCGTAATTTTTCTTATAGTGTAGATCATGAAAGTGATCACCCAATCTGCAATTAAATGCGTTAAAGCAAGTTGTTATCTGAGAACACAGACTTTAAACAATGAGGCTGTAAGTTTATAATTTTGTGCCGCATGGCAAAAAACCAGCCGAATTCAGTAACCACTAGTTTATAAATACGCGCTGGACTATAAACCACCATACTTCTCACAAATACAATGATACGGTCAATGTGTTCTTTGAACGATTCTTGCAATGGGTTAATATTATAAACGGAACCTTTTGGCATACGGCGTTTCGAGCGAATGTTGTCGTGTCATCAAAAGAAGCATGTTAGTTTTCGTCGGTTTTATTTCTTTGTTGTGTCTGTTTTGTTTACATGCATCGTGTCTCCTGTCTTATGTACTGTCATTTTTCATATTACTTTGTAGTGTAGTTTATTGTTATTTTGTTTACTCTTTTTTCCATACAACGACTATATTCAATTCTGTAATTAATTTATATTGTTACTGTTCTAGTTTTTTTTTGTGTCGTCTGTTGTGATACTTGATTTCTTTCCGGGATTGTGAACATGTTATGTTTGTTGACAACAGATAATAGTTAGAGAAGGTGGACAATCGCGAGAGTGTTTTCTGCTAGCGTATTTTGCAAATCAGTGTAGCGTCCTGCGTCATGTTTTATTGGCCGACGGTTATGTAGCACAGCCTAGTTGTTTAGTGACGAATCATAGACGTCCAGCCGCAGCGCACAAGAATTACCATTGGTCCAGTCAAATAGGGATTCGCCAGTAACGAAGTAAAAGTGTTGGAAATGAATGCATTAAATTGAAGCCTAGCAAACAGTCAACTTTCCCCACGATAAGTCGCCTCTAACAATCGTGCTTTTGCTTATTATTTTATTGTGGGGTTTTTCTGCAACACAGCACCATTCGCTTGCAATGACGTACGAAAAAAAAAACCGTTTAGTTTTTGATACCTTAATTTCTTCATGTCCCACTGGAAAAATAATAATTATAATACTCACGAACTGCACGTTAGTTATGTGGCTTGCGCATTGAGGAGATAATCTACTGCATACGCCGGCCAGTAGTAATATCAGCGCTTAATTAATTTTGTGTCACACACACACACACACACACACACACACATATATATATAAATATATATATATACTTATCTAGGGAGCCACTTTTAGACACCTTTGTACTTCAAGAATACGGGTCTGCTAT
Source organism: Medauroidea extradentata (assembly GCA_003012365.1). Classification (NCBI taxonomy): domain Eukaryota; kingdom Metazoa; phylum Arthropoda; class Insecta; order Phasmatodea; family Phasmatidae; genus Medauroidea; species Medauroidea extradentata. Next base: position 6,814 of record PNEQ01127583.1, on the reverse strand, counting down.
TGGTACAATGGCTAGAGCGTTTGTCTTTCACGGATTTAATCCGGGTTCGATTCCGACGGGGTCAGTCCTCCATTTTTCGAATGTGGGGAAACATGGCGGATGTCGTCGTAGGCTGGTGGGATATCTCGTGACATTTTCGGTTCCCCTCCGTATTCCGTCGCTTCTCAATCGCAGGCCTTTATTTCATCTCATCCGTCACAGTTTGGCAGACGCTTACTGATCCCAGTCAGAAGTATGCTCTCGGGGTGTGATGCTCTGTCCACGGGCATCTTTATCATATTTATAATTCAGTCGCCATATTGAATTTTAATATTTTTCGCTTTTTTTGAAATTCTGAGAACAATAACGTTACATCGGTGACTAAACCGCAAATTCTATTTACCTTATACTACAATATAAGCATGGCAATAGAGCTAGTAATGGATATTCAGGTCGCAATCTGTCGGGTAAATTATGAATATAAAAAAATTTGCCACACAGCTTGCGGCGTAATTATAAGTTAACAGTTAAATCGCAATGTCTGTACTGTGACACAAGGTAATCAGAATTTGCGGTGTGGTGGCATATTTTACATTTTTATTCTCAGAAATAAAAAAAGCGAAAAAATTAAATTCAATAAGTTGACTGTAACCAAGCCTTAATTTATTAGTCTATTCTCGAGCAAGTTGTCAGAACGGTAACACACTTAGACTCGAACTCGGGAGGACCAGGGTTCGATTACCGGTTCTGGCCATTATTGGTTTCCCGTAATCACTCCAGGCGAATGCTGGGTTAGTTCCGCGACTAAGACCATGGCCGATTCCTCCCATACTTTTTGTCGAGTTGTGTTTTGCCGCCTTACGTGACTTCGCTGTCGACGAGACATAAATCCTACTTACCTTATTTTGCTTTATTCATTCGCGTATATCTTCATCACTCAATTGTAGAACTTCTAAATATACCTATGCTGTCTGGTGAGCAATTTAAAGCGAAAAGTCGTGTGACATAATCTCAATTTCTGTTTGAGAAAATCGGTGAATCAGCACTTTTTGATAAAAAAAAACACTGAATTGGATGAAACGTGTACTGTATTCAGTGTTCATTGTTGAAGACCAGCACAGCAGCCTCAAGGGATGAAAATCAAATTTTCTCCGTGAAATTAAATAGGCTATATACTTCGTATTTCGAGCTCTTTCCCTCGCAGCATCAGAGTCTTAGTCTACTTAGTAAAAGCTTATGAGATAATCGTCTTGTATATCTGTGTCTGTGTGTGTCCGCGTGTATCCACAATAAAAGTTTTTAAATCCGTGTACCGAATTTTGTCGTACTGGAAACATACATAGAACTTGGAAAATCACATTGCTTTGAAGTGTTCTGTTCAGGTTTAGTTCTTAATATAAAAATTGTGGCCGTTAAAATATTTTTGACGTTGTGTCATTCATGGGAAACATTACAACCGATTCAAACTGAATTCGAATTTAAACGTTGTAATGTTTATTGTATGTCCGCCATTCTGGAAGATCTAATGACAGATATTAGTAAATTTATGTCACATTGTGTGAGCTTCTAACCTATTGCAAGAGAAAGTAATAGTTGAACATTTGAACTATAATATTGCTTCTTTATAAATTTGTGTAAGCCATTTTAGAATATAGTGTGTCACGAACTAATATATACTATTCAAAAAAGTTTCACATAACCCGCATAGTTTGTGTGTAGGTTATTTGCCATTCAGCTGACTGTTCCAGTTTGCGATTTGTATTTCAATACACTGAGTGTTGTCGTCTCATGTGGTGTGACAACCCGTACAGTGCTCCCGATAATCTGTGGTCCATATGCTTTAAACCAAAACGAGTTCATGCAGTATTTTTTTTTTTTTCAGTAAGACAGTAGATATGTAATATTTACACTGATTGTACACACATTTTACACAATCGTCATCCAACCTTTTATTCTAGTAGGATGTACTGTGGTAGAACACGTATATCCCGAAAGATTGTATACTGTAGTTCTGAAAAGTCTAGACCTGTTTACACAACTTTTAACACTTTTATAAATTATCATCTAATCTTTGATTTGTAAATCTCTTTTACGTAGGTTCTCCATCTTGAAACGATCACTTAGCGAATAAATAAACATGTTAAGCCCTATTTCACATGATAATTAACGTATTTAAATAAATCATAATATAAAAGCGTATGCAGGCTTTCGCGGCCATCGTCGAAAATAAAATCTTGGTTTTCGAAGTACAGACGCGTCGTGGTGGTAGAGAGTACCGAGATTTCACCACGTTTCAGCCCTGAAGAAATGTCGGTACTGTATAACACTACGACGTGGCTCGGCTTCGAAAACCAAGATTTCCGAATGTAATATATTTTGTTACGTTAACGTCTAAGATTTAATTTTCGAAGGGTTTGCTGTTGGCGGTGCGTCATTTTGGAAGATATAACATTTACAACATCGGGAAATATTCAACTGTCCCAAAATACATTTAGTTCCGTTTAAAATATGGAAGAACAGTGTTAATTTTTCGTTTAAAGTAATGACACTTTTTTTAATGGCACCGTATGACTGTTTGAATAAATTTCCGCCAACACTGAGGAAAGTAGGCTAATTAGATATGTTGCTAAAAATCTTGTTTTTTTTTTCTGTTTTTCCATCCATCCAGAAACGAATTGCACAAAAAAATAGTACAAAAAATCACCCACAAACAAAAAAGTGAATGCACCAGAATTGATTAAATGTTCCGCTGTGACGTTTAATATTGACTTAATTATCGTTACCATTTTCACGGCTTACCGAAAACAAAATAAACACGGAGCGGTTCGTCAAACACGCACAACTTCATTTTCCGCTACAGGCAAAATGTACGGACCAGACAATTAACGCTGTTAATCTCATTGATGTTGTTTTAAAATTACAATTTTGCCCGTGCAATAAGTGTTTGGCGAGAGAAACCACAAGCTTTGCATCCAGTACCGAAAACAAACCCACGCTAATTGGACCTGTTATTTTCTTTCTTTGTTCAATGATGCGGTCACAGAAGCCTCATATGCGTAACAGTAGTTATGTGGATGAGAACGTGTTCTTATAGGCGTGTGAATCACGCTATCTGGTCTTGCGTATGATCACGACTAAAACCTCATATGCATACGTTGCTTTCTTCCGCTTGTCTGGATTGAGCGAGGTGGCGCAACGGTAACACGTTCCACTTGTATCCGTTAGGACCCGGGTTCGATATCCGGCCCCGGTCATCCTGATTTTGGTTAAACTTGGTTTCCCGAGATCGCTCCAGGCGAATGCTGGGATGTTTCCGTAAGGGGTATGGAAAGGTGCGATGTCGAGCGGGGGATCGGAATACTCAACCGTCAATGAAATCTGAACTACTCATCAAATTTCTATTATATTTTCTCGCGCAGAGATTTTCGGATTCTAAAATTAATTTTAAATCAAAACCCGATTATTTTTAAAATTCGGTCGTTATACAGGCCTAGATATTATCATACAAAAAATTATAAAAATGCAATTTTTCCATTTTAGTAGATTTTGTGGTTTCAAGCCCTTATTTTGCTAAAAAAAAAAGTTTTTAATTTTTTACTTGAAAGTAAAGCGTACTACCACATAGTGATGTTTACGTAAACGTCTGCTGATGAAATATCTACTCAGCAAAAAAATCTCATCAAATTTTGATTAGTAGGTCAGAGTTGATTGACGATTAAGTATTCCATACATCGTACCTTTCCATACCCCTTAATTAAGGCCGACTCCTTTCCCAGTTTCTGTCATTGTGTGTAGTTGTATGTCGCCGTCTGTAATGATCTCGCTGTCGATGAGACGTGAAGCCCACTTACCTCACCTCCGCTTGTGTGGCAGAAGTAAGGGTACATTTTCGCTTTATCTCCACGGTCCTGTTCGAGAGTTTTGTTTCAAGCGCACTGTTATGCTGAATTGAAGGAGCATCAGTATACAGAGTTTAAAATTAGAGTGTAAATAACTTTACTTTAGAGAGAAGTTATGGTTCTAATTTATCACATGTTATAATTGTTATGTTTATGATATACAGGCTGTTGCAAAATTGACTGTCAGTATTTTGGGGAAACAATCCTTACATCTAGTCCGTGACAGAAACGAGTGGCCCCGGACATAGGAGAGATGGAGCTTAACTGACGTTGTAGAATTCCTGGGGAAACCGGTTTAAGTGCCAGAAGTTAACTAGGATCCAGGTAGTGATGTAGTCATATGAGCGAACATCAATGCCGTGTTATAATATTACAAAATCGGGTCAACCGCATATCTTCCAGGGCCGCTCGTTTCTGTTACGAATAGTACAGGAAAAACATGTTGCATGAGCATAAATTTGAGAACTGTTCCTCTAAAATATTGACAAGGAATTTTTCAACAACTTACATGTATTTACATATAGTACATCCCGTATATATGTATAATATATCCTGTATATATGTATGTGTGATACATCCCGTTTATGTATATATGATACATCCTGCGGTTATATGTATATGCGTGTATATGTATATATGTGTATATATGATATATATGCATGTATGTATATATATATAAATAAAGTTACATCATATATATCCCTTTAAAACTCTAGTATATGCAAATGAGATACATTGTGGAAACATGAAATTTTTAAATGTTTGTTACAATGGGAGTTTACAATTAGAATTTATTGGTTTGCGGACATACGTCAGTGCTCATGTTTTGTTGACTAGTCACTGTGTCTTTCTCAATACAAGTTCGGTCAACAAAACACGAGCAATGGTGTATGTTAACAAACCAATAAATTATAATTGTGGAAAACACTTTCTTAACACAAATTAATTGAAAGCGTTTTCAAAATGTTATATAAACTCAATAAACTCGAGGCTTTCATGTTGTGTGTGAATGTATAAGACCACTGTAACTCAAGCACGAAATTTATTGTGAAAGAGTTAGCAAAAGCCGATTGATTTCAATTGTGTGGCACAGTAGAATGAGATGTTTATATGTAAGTAGCTTTGTAAGTTCCTTCATCTGATTGATTTTTGTATTGCTTAGAAAGATTTTATCTGGTGTGTTGTGCACAGTAATACAGGCAGACTTAAATAAACACCAACAAACTCATCACAGGACTAAATCTCCTCACTACCTCTGAATTGAAATAGCGTAGGAATTATTGCCGGATGTCAGTAAACATTTTATTGTATATGTATCCGGAACAAGATTTAGTGAATTACAAGTATGTTGAATGTAGATAACGCGCGTAACCAAAGACTGTTTAATGTGTCAGCGGTAACGTGGGATATGAGTTAGCTAAATAGCAAACACACAGTTAACTGCTAGTCGTCAAATTAATATTATAAATATTATTAATAATTAGCAGTTACTCCTACGAATATCACAAAATTGGTTACTTCCAGTGGACGCGAAAACGGGGAAAAGGATTGCCCGATCTAACACTGTACAAATAATTTCAGAAATGTCACTGTGTTTTTAGAGCGAATGTCTCGAATATCTAGATTTGTGTACGTTTTCGCCATCCTGATCGGCATCGAAGTTTTGATAGCTAGTTCTATCTTCAATTTCAGTTCAAAATTTACGATTGCTAATTCCCTTCATGTATGCCAGCTAATATTTTTCTGTACTTTAAAATGTGTTTGTGTATAAACATGCTGGGCAGTGTAATGGATTAAATAACATGGTTCCTTCAGATTTTAAGTTAAGGCGGAGTTACAATAATCCGTCGCTACTGTCAGTCGTCCGCCCGTCCACACGTCGACAGTCCGCCTATAAAGATAGCGAACTATCCGTCATCCGTTCGTCGTTATTACATCCATAGGCAATGCTACCAATGTACAAACAGAAAACTTCTGTGGAAATTAAAATAATTACCCTTAATAGTTTACTTATTTTTACGGATTTATTTATTAGTCTATTGCTGCTAAGAGCAACCGCAGATTTTCACCAAGCATAAATTTTGCGAGCATTATATTTACTAATATAATTATTTACGTTTTAATTTGAGTAATCATTGTGTAAATAACATCATTTATCTTAGTATTTTGATGTTGTCCGTGCGCAAAAATTATCTTAATCATATTTTAAAGTAATGAATTTGCAGTACTAAGCAAGAAAAATATTAAATGAAACAAACCTCACAACCTTCTTATTAAAATGAAACCGTTGAAACTGTTGCCGCGATGTTTAGAAGGCTGTGATTTCATCCATCGCCCGTCAAAAGTTAAAGCTTGCCAAGCTTTCAACGGACGGATGGAAATACTGGTAGCTTCTGATTGTCTGAATGTCACTTGACTGACGGACGGACGGTCGACTGACGGGCGAGACGGATATTTGTAATTCCGATCCGACTTTAGAGAAAACTGTCGAGAATCCAGACATTTATGTGCCACTGCTTTAAAAATCATTTTTATTAAGTATTTTTGGAATTGCAATTTTCGTTACGTTTCGTTGAGTGTAGTATAAAAAGTACTTTCTGCCGCAAGGGCCGGGGGCTATGGCGCCGTAGCGCCTGGGCCTGCCACCATCTTGGATGAAGTGACGACCACAATTTTGGATGACGCAATCAACATTTCCAAAATTTCGAAACATTCCAGAACATAAACTATTCGAAAATTTCGACAAATAAAATAAATTAAGAATTTTCCAACACATTTAAAAAATTCGATAAATTTTCTTAAGTTAGTCTAAACATTTTATTAATTTCTCTTTCTCCTAAAAAAAAAAAAAAAAAAAAAAAAAAAAAAAAAAAAAAAAAAAAAAAAAAAAAAAAAAAAAAAAAAAAAAAAAAAAAAAAAAAAAAAAAAAAAAAAAA